>JARSSU010026047.1:0-58852 GCA_029619165.1 Eurosta solidaginis
ACAATTCTGAGAAAACATATTCTTGCCTAGGTACGGAATTAGTGTACACGACACAACCAACCAACTTACTAACAACGCTATACCAAATACCAAAAACACACACCCACAAGAAAAAAAAATATCACTTCGAAAACATACATTATAAGTTAATCATAGAAAAAAAATCAAAGTTACGTCATAGTTAATAAATATAAAATCAAAATCTCTTGCTTCAATAATCTTTCTGTGATGTAGATCTTAAATGAAATAAATAAAAGTCCCAAATTATTTTATATAATCTTGCCGCCATTTTAAATAAAAAATACAATCGTAACACATCATTATCTATAAAAAATAGAAATGCCTTAAAAAAGTCTTTAAACTGGAGAGATCTTTAAGTAAGAGGAGAAAATGGGAAGGGGATAGCATTAGTGCATCGGTTCGGGTAATTTTTAATACTTTATTATACAAGAGTAAAAAAATAAATTCATGCAATATATTCATAGATTTCAAGTTGTATAAAAGAAATACTTATACAAATATCAATCTTCTTGTACACAACCTCAAACACACACTAGAAACCCAAACCCACATAAAAGAGAACCACCAACCCAACACGCAACAGCAAGGCACTGAGATTTAACCCTACTTGCACCACAAAAACCAACACCAACAGAAAGATCTTATCCTGATTCCACCTTAACAACTATAAAATCACTAGATTCGCGAGTTACGACAAATAACAAAAACAAAAAGCAGCTCGCAAACAAAAAACCAAAGCACCACGAAACTTACTGTCTGTGGATGTACAACACCCAGGAGACGAACGGAAAATGACGCAAAACCCAAAGCGGGAAAGCGGAAAGGTAGCGCGATACATGAAAGGGGACCAAAAAGAGAAACAACCGAGGTCCAACCCCGGCACCCAGGGGCGAAAAAAAAGAGGAGTCCACAAGCGCAAAGATCACCACGAACCCAAACAAGAACCAAACCACACAACCCAAACCCCCCTAACCCGACAACGTCACAAACCGACAACACCCCCCGCTACAGGGCCCGAGTAGTTCCTGACCCTAGAGGGACACAGCGGACGTGCAACCCCCCCCCAGACAACTAGAGAAGGGAGAAAAAGGGGGGGGGAAGGGAGGGGAGAGCAGAGAACAGAAGAGAGAAGGGAAAAAAGAGGATGAGATTTAGTGTCGACACACAAAAAAAAGATGAATGCTTCCAAAAGAAAAGGACAGGAAAAAATAGAAAGCGTCCAAGAAACCCCGACCAACAACCCCCAACCCCAAATTGTGCACACACCCCGAAGTAAAAGAACACACCACCTCAACACGCACAAACCGTCCCTTTGGACAAAGACTAAGCCCAACCCAATACCACCACCCTGATGAAACCCACAACACCCAACACACAAAATCACCTCAGCGCTAGCGTTAAAGTCGCTGCTAACCATAATGGCAAATAGTAAACGAACAACGAACCCAAAATAAGAAAACGGCACGACCACCAATAATACCGGCCAACACACAGCCCCCCAACAGGGAGCAACAAACATAAACATTCGGTACCAAAAACCGACTACCCAAGCGGAAAGCCCACACAGAGAGGGGACCAAAAAATAACCACCACCCCAATCCATGAAAAACCAAACCACCCCAACAAAAACATTTATTATTTCTGATAAAATAAATTTCATACTTTTTTCGGTGTACACTAACTCGTCTTCTATAACGGCATCATCACGTCGTTACCCTTAGACTTCTCCTCTATATAACTACTATCTGGCGTAAAAAACGAAGATACGTTGCGGCTACGGTCGGCAGTTTAATAACCCCGAACGAAACCGACAACAGCACAGAAACACAAAGCGACATGATTACCACACAAATACCACCCACACTTCAAAATGGAGGGTTCCACACACGAGATCGATACACAAGACCAAGTAAAACGGCACACGGACAAAATAAAAAATTACGCCAAACCCAACCTACTATCAATCGCTGCGGATACCAGGAGCGATCACGTTGCACACAATCTCCATCAACCACAGAATGCAGCCGGGGGTAAGAAATGGAATAAACAAAATAAAAATTCAATTGAACTTAGTTGGGTGTGGTAAGGGTAATACATTCGTTTTCATTCATTGCAGTAATATAAATAAAGAAACTATATTGATATATTTAATTAGGTGGATGAGATACTTTCTGAAGTTGTAGTACATAAGATAAACGCTTTGGATTTGAAGTTAGGGCTAACTTTATCTATGCTTCTATGTGGTAATCTATTTCTAGATTTTTTATAATATTTTATTCTTTCTAGTCAAAATAAAAAACGAACTAAAAAGGCGATAAAAAGAAACAAATACTTATAAAAAATATCTGTTTTACGGAGGTTTCTTCATGCTTCAGGCGTCGTGTGGGTGGCCGATGTGCCCCGGACGCGGTGCCAAGCAGGCAAGACAAAAAGGGAAAAGCCCAGAGCACGAAAACACTCTCCTCAGGTCTTTTAAAAAACAAGAAAATCCTTATCACGCCCATCTATAAACAGATCATTCTAATTAAAAAAGACGACAAAGGATCTGTGCGTAAAACAAAAAATAACAATACTTACTTTAAAATCTCAATCGAACTAAAATAAAGTTTGACATCTTATTAACTCATCGCGGAATGTACCTTAAGATCTATTTCGGAGATAGCACTTCTATATCATAAAAATTCTAATTTTTAAAAAAATACTAAAAAAAAAAAATAAAACAAAATTAAGAATACAATTTTACTACAGGACTCCTAGAAAAAATATAGCTTAATTAATATCGAAAAAGAAGTTTTTTTCGGGGTATTACCCAAACACCCCGCCACCACTCCACAAACCGGCCCGCAAACAACCCCCGAATACAAAAACCTAACGCTCATCCAACCGCACCACGTACTACCGTAGACCCCACAGCCACCGCTTGCCACCAAGGCGACTTACCCAACAATACAGCCCCTGGCTAAGCATCGCTACCCACAGGAGGGGAAATGTGGTGGGCCGATAATGTTTAAATTGTTTTGGTTGATAATTTAGTGGTGTGTTTCATTCTTTGACGGAGCCGCTGTTATTTTACTTGTGTTTTTTTGGTAACGAAATGTGTTTCTCTTTGTGCTATTTAGGATGTGAGTTTGTGGAGTGTGAGGTGGGGATATTACAAAGAAGGACGGACAAAAAAGGGCGTGGGAGGAAAAGGGGCTTGAGATTTTACTATATTTCAGGAAAAGACAAACAAGTAAAAAACAACAAAAGACAAGCAGTGGAGTTATATTGTCGTCATAAAAAGATTAGTGATAAGAGAAGAACAAATAGTGGTATCCTATAACAAACCCAAAACAACACAAACCACGCACACCAGGAACTCCATCAAAACAGGGAACAGGGGACACGAAGAACAAACAACGAAACAACATAAAAGGGAGGGGAAGGTCGCTAGTCGAATGGGGTTTGGGTAGGGGGAAGGGGGGAGATTCTGGAGGGGGGGGATGGGGACGGTGGGGCTGAGGTGGCGAGTCGAACTCGTCGAACATGAATGGCTATGCTATCACAGAGAAAGGCACCGCCGGAATGCAGCAAGGAAGTGGAAGTGTGTGGTAAATATCGTGAAAAAAATGAAAGGATTAGGATAGAAAAATAAGGGGGAATGCAAAGATAAAAAAAAATACTACAAACGGGGGAAAAATATGGACTTATACCAAATACATTACACAAAAGGAAAAAAAGGGTGGTGTAGATATAGAAATTATTAGAAGGGTTGAAATGGGGGGTGCGATATATCTACCTGGTTTCTCGCTCTATGGGGTCTTTCTTCTTCCTTTCTGTGTACTTGTTATTCTTATACTCTGTCTCGTTAATACTTTTCTTCTTGTTTTCTATTTTAGTCGCATGCTTTGCATACTGCCTATCGATCCCCTTACTTCCTATGTGTTCAGCGTAGGAGTTGATTTTACAAGTAGTCTTCGATTGTCATGGTCACTATGGCTAAGGTTCGAATAGAAAAAAAAAAAAAAAACTGTCTAGTTGTGCGCACGAGGAAAAAAAGAAAAGAAATGCAGAGAGTTTTCTTTCTATAAACATTCAGTGAAAAAATCTATATTGTTTTGCATTTTCTTTAACTGACCCTAAGCAGAGGAAAAAGAAAGAAAGAGAAAGAATAAAAGAAAAAAAAAAAAGGGGTAAAAAAGCAAGGATAAAAAGGAAGTAATAAAGGACGACGTAAAGGGATTGAAGGCAACAAAACATAAGAAGGCAGGGAGAAGAAAGAAAAAGCAAGACATTAACCGGCACCTTCAAGTGGATTTCACTAAGAGATTAGGAAAAAAAAAACATGAATGCCGTATTATATTCAAAAAAACGGTTATAATAAATTAAATGTTTAAATCTCTAAATGATCACTTTGACTGTGATAGGAATTCGTTTCTTATTTATCTTTATAAATAATTTTATAGTAACTTAATTTTATCAACAAAATATACGACCTCAAGAGAAAAAAGGTAAGTAAGACGTCGGGGACATTATGGAAAAAGGGAACAAGTAAGAAGAAATAAAGTAAAGTTGGACATGGGCTAAAAAGTAAAAAAGACTAAAAAAACAAAAAGAAAAATGGGTTATCTAACTGAACGAACTCTAAAATAGATACCCACGGAATAATTTCTATACAGGCGGGGCACACACACAAAGGAAAACGGGAAAATGTGCCATCTCAGTCTCGGCGTTAGACTATTGAGTATGGGTTTTACAGTAGGTGTAGAACACTCAGGTGGTAGTGAATTCGTATATACCACTCAAGGGTTACCCGAATTGGACAGAAAAGTCAGCATGACAAACAAATTACTAATGTTTGATTTCTTAGTGTGTTTCATAACCGTAATAAAACTAAATAATCATCTACAAACTAATAAAAAAAAACTAACTTAAAAACAATCATTAACATAATAACTAGAAGTACACGCTTGAATTAACAGGCTTAATAAAACTATAAACAAGAAAAAAAAAACAGGAGATTAAGAATAAATACTAGCGGGTACAGGGCTCAAGCTTGCAAAAGGTGGAGATTCCTACTATACTAAGAATACTTTAGATAGCACTTTGAGTATTTATAAGGGACAAAATAACTGAAATATAAGAAACAACACAAGACACTATGTAGAATTCATTGAGGTTTCTAGATGATAAATAAAAGGAAACAAAAGAAAAATGACTTAAAAACTGGGTCCGAAACAAAAAAGACCAGCCTACGGCCAAAATCATAGATATAAATACATAAAAAGATAAAAAACAATGCCATATGGATGTAATATAAAAGAAATGGCGTAAAAGCGTACATTCTTCAACAATTACGCACCAAAAACAACCATTAAATATGTTAAAAAACATGTATAGAATAAAAAAAGAATGCAGAGACGAAAAACCCCTAATAGAACACATATGAAATATACTAAAACAAAGGAGGTATTAGTTTTGATAATCATTAAAAATATAGAATCAGAATACCTACCATACTACCAATCAAAAAATCACATGAAAATTACTGTCAACAACAGATTATTCCTCTAAAACAGGAAAAATAGTATATAGACCAACAAAAAATGACCACAGCATACCAGATTACCAGGCCTAATCAAGGAAGGCCACCTCAACAGTATGAACACATCTTAGAAGAAACAATACCCCTCACAGAAAAAACTAGCATGGGTAATGATAAGCACAACACATAATAATAAATGAAGGTAAACTAAGAGGTAATTCCTTCTAAGTTCATACCCCTACAAAGCCATCTTACAATTCTACTTGTCTTGTGAAGGAATTTCTATATGTTGAATTAATGAAATTTACTAAAGATCATTAAAAGATATACATACTATATCGGACTTTTCTCTCGAACATTAGTCGAGAGGAGTAAAACTTTAATAACTTCCATCAGAATAACCCATGGTTACAGTCTACTTGGAGATTCCTCTACGATCAGAATGCGCGTATTCAAGAGGGCGTAGACACACTACAAACTAAACAAAAAGTGATCTAAATGCATAATACCCGTATCAACTAGCGCAACCCAATATCCCACCGAAAGAACAAAACCTACAACTCTCCCGTACATATCATAGTTTTTTTCCTCTTTGTAAACTTATGCTTTCCACACCTTGGCTGTTTATCAAAGCATCCACCTGCAATCGACTTTGATACAGCACGAAATGGGACTTTTGCTGCATATATTACGGTATGTATACTCTACAACACGCATATCTATGCAAACCTTGATACCAATGTACAGGTTTACAAGATATTATTGGTATAGAGATGGGGAAACAAAATTTCCCTCTGTTCACCATATGGTCTAATAGTTCTAAGAAGGTCCTTCCGCTGCGATCTCTATCTAACCAGATTAGAACTGAATTTTGGTATGTGTGCGTGTCGGGTATTTGACGCTTGCCCCGCGACTATCAAATAAAAAGCCATCAATCACATTTGCATTGAGAAACCGTAGCGTTCGGACGTGAATATGTCGTCATCGGATGATGACTTTTTTTTACTTGCAACTACAGCAGTTTTTATTAAATAATAAAAAATTTATAAACATTTTTATTAAATAATAATAAAAAGCTTTACATTCCATAAGCTGGTAAACATTGATAATTTTCAATAAATTTTAATATGAATTGCAGTTCTTCCGCGCACTTGTTCATTTTGATGTCGACACAAACTAATACAACACTGCGTTTTGTCAATCACACCCCGCGACTATCAAATAGCCTAGCGTCAAATGAAAAAATCAAAAATTTTTGATTTTCATCAACGTGTAGCCGACAACAAATACGTGTGTCACGAAGCCACCCCGACTGCACTAACACACACAACAAATTCAGTCAATCAGTTGTAAATCGCGAAAGCTTTAACACACGGCAGTTTGGACATTTCGGTCAGTGTCAACTAGCGTGGAACATGAGTTTTGACACTGAAACGAAGTGTCAAATTACCGGGGTTGCTTCGTCGAAAGCGACACAGGGAAGCAAAAAAGGGATTGAAATATCAGATATGGGTTGCTGTGATGGTAAATTTGTTTGACGAATTTAGTAGGAAATTTAAGTGCACCCATATAGGTCCTTCAGAAATTATAAAAAAGTCTTCATTGGGGTATCTGAGGACGAGTAGTTATTCCAGTATTAAGAATACAAACACGGGAGTTAAGTTTTTTCTACCCGTTCAAAAGTCTCCGCGAAAAACAGTTTGAAACAGAGGTCGACTGCGATAACCTCGTCCAAAAAAGCGGAAAGAAAAATGAAAAGACGCGTTTTGTCCTGTTATCAATAGTCCAAAGGCGAAAAGTATTCGAATTATTGGAAGCGAGGCAAACGCGTCATTAATACCTCCCCCGACGGTTTTGGTCGTGTTTTGGCATCGTCCCCAGTAATAAAGTTTCACAATTTGTTAATTATAATTGTCCAAAACATATGGATTTTAAGAGAGATGTAATTAAGTGCTCCTTGAAATAACTAAGGATATTCTTGTGTAATTTTGCAATAAAAATTTTACACAGTTTTCGTTAGCAGCAACTACACTTTTCTTGTACCCAGAAGTACAACAGTGCCAAATAGCATCCCACAAAAAAACGAACAAGAACAAGCATTTTATCAGATGAGCGTGGCTGTGTATGTGCGCGCTGCTACATATCCTACTTGTAGACCTGTACTATGCTGATACTAACAACACCACCCGCGCAGGAAAAATTGAGCACCATCAGTGTGAGCTTCGAAACCATTGTAAACTTTACCAAGTAGCGCAACTAACAGCTGATCGCTCAAAATTTGCACACACAGACAAACATCACTAATGGCCATATTACGGAAATCTTAAGGAAATTCACGTTAAATTTTTAAACAGACATAAAATGTTATAATTTTGGAATATATAGCATATAGGACACCTTAGTTGCAGTAATTGAAATAAAATGTTTGCTTATACTCAAGTGTTTAATTATTTCTTCTAAATTTATCTTTAATATTGATGCAATGATTGATCCAATGCAACTCTGGTCTTCCTACTGTTCTTCATTCCACTCCATTCGAGTGCCTATTTTCACGGCCTGCGAGTGCCTTCCACTCTATTTGCAACATAACCTCGAATTAAGCTGTCAAACTATATAGTAACAATGTTCGAAACTCAAAATGGTTTCAGAAAGGGCACGACTACGAATGAGTTTATGTCTTTACATATATAGTTTGTACATATAAATATGCACATATGTAAGGTTTACTAGGAAATTATTTGTAAAAACCATTGTATACATAATTTATTCATAATTAAATATTATTTAAACAAAAGGGACGCGTTTCATTCATATAAAAAGCGAATTGACAGAAGGTAACCGGTACGGGTAACCGATAGGCCAGTTACCCGTGTTGTTGTTGTTGCATATGTTTTGGTTAGCGATAACGAAAACATACCTAATGAAGTAACTTAAAAATGTAAATAACATCGAGCGAGAAGGAATGTCGAAAACACAATAGGTAAGAGCGAGAAAGCGAGTCACACGTACACTATTTTGAGAGAGCGCATGCGTTACCTTTTTCACGACAGCAATGTAAAAGTCATTAAGACGATAATTGGTGACCAAGTTATTGGTAACGATTAAGTAATCGATTAGGTAACGGGTACCTGTCTTGAGAATTTCATGCTGAAGGAAAATCGCCAATCACTGATATATTTGGATAGCAATCACAATTCACACACATAAACATTGTGAATTCATACAAGTGGCGAATGTCTGATAAAAACGTTCACAATAGTAAACAGCCTCCATCACATGTTCAATTGCTGTTCGATTACTAAAATCATGTTTTTTCAAACATTTTTGTAGACGACTGGTATATTGCATTATTTGCATATTTTAAAATGTTTGCTTAACGGGCTGCTCAAATTTAATATATTAACTGGATTTTAGAAATGAATATTAATATGTAGACTGATTTTCTGCATACACATTTTAAAGAAAAGGTGATTTGAAACACATATGAGCAATTCATGGCATGTAATTGCGAGCTAAAAACAAACCTTTCTACCATTCTCTGGCCATACGCGACATCCGTTCTCCCTGTCAGCAATTATTTGACAGGTAGGTATGGCAATGGAGGAAAAAAAGATTCTTCACTAGTATGAATTCACAATGCACATAAGATTGTGCATTCACGAGTTCAAAATTGCTTGGTTCTGCGCATCTACGTCACACTTGACTTCTTCAGCGAATGAAAGAAAGAGAGAAAAAGACAAGAGCTAAAGGAAAATGACGTAAAAATTGCCTTTAAAATAATGTTTACATGCGCAATGCGCCAACTTTTATAATTCCATTATGGGATGCAATAGCTATCGCTATTAGCGATTTTTCATTCACGGCGATGCAATCACCAATAGCGAAATATTGTTCCATCACTATATTAAAGGACTGCTCGGCCATACAAATTGAAACAAAAAATTACCATCAGCAACGCAGTGATCATTGTTTAAGCCGTGGTTACTCACGAACGTACGTAGAAAAAAACGTGTCAGCTGACACGACTTATCTTATGAGTGTGCAATGTAAACGAAAACTCACCGACGTGCAACGCCCGTACGTACGTAGCCCGGAACGTAGAAATCAAAACAATTTTGATTTTTTCCGTAAGAACGTGTCAGCTGATCGCTCTCTCACTAGACAGGGTTGCCCAGTAAACTTTTGTGCGCTAATTTTTGACCGTTTGCAGTCTTATACAAAAACACCTAATTAAAGTTTGAAAAATTGTGAAAATAATTCGAAATAATTATGTAAAAGTGCAGATTAGAAATATGTAATCTATTATATTTAATTAATATTAATTCCAGCCTTTTACAACATCAAAAATTAAATTGGAAAAAGTTGATGTTTCCATAAACATGCATGCAAAATGGTCAATGGCAACAGTGCTTATCTGTAAACAATACACACACAAATATGTTATGTACATGTACACAGACGCACACAATGATTCCTACGGGCTTGAGAGTTCGGTCAAACGTGCTTCGTACGACAAACGGCCGTACGTACGGCACACGTCGGTGGGTAAATGCCGCATTACTATATAGTTTGGCAGCTTAATCGAGGTTATGTTGCGAATAGAGTGGAAAGCACTCGCAGGCCGTGAAAATAGGCACTCGAATGGAGTGGAATAAGAACAGTAGGAAGACCAGAGTGGCATTGGATCAATATTAAGATAAATTTAGAAGAAATAATTAAATACTTGAGTATAAGCAAACATTTTTTTCAATTACTGCAACTAAGGTGTCCTAGATGCTATATATTCCAAAATTATAACATTTATGTCTGTTTAAAATTTAACTTGAATTTCCTTAATATTTCCGTAATATGGCCATTAGTGATGTTTGTCTGTGTGTGCAAATTTGGAGCGATCAGCTGTTAGTTGCGCTACTTGGTAAAGTTTACAATGGCAGTGATGATCCGTACATACAACACTTTCTAGAAGAGAAAATATTTTGAAATTAGCCCTATAAAGTCTGCGTTTATAAAAATTGCGAAAATTACATTTATAATGGGTGTACCAAGTGACAATAAACAATTTACAATTTTTAAATTTCCAAAGGATCCTATTCGATGCAAGGAATGGATGGAACGGGGTGAAGTGCTAGATGGATTACCCGAAGCACAACTGCTTATGTGTTCCGAGCATTTTGATAAAAAATATTTAATTAGAAATAGTCGCCGAACAACTCTCACAAGTACGGCAGTGCCAGGTCTTATTGTGAAAAAAATATGACCGTTTTTCAAGTGGAAGATAATACCTTAAATATTAACAAGAACATATATACACAGAGCTTTCATAAAGAAGCTGATAGCTTAGACGCGGAAATGGTGTTTTCAATTCAGGGTGATTTAAATGATGGCTCAGCATCTATAGAGCTTAAAGATAGTATAGGCCATGTTGCTGATGATGAAAATGATTGTATATTCGAATATTTTAAAGAAAATGACATTAGCAATGTCGAATATTGCGTAGAGTCTACCATGACCCCATTAAAAGAAGCCAAGCAAGACTTCGAAGAAATGGAGGAGGTATATTCAGAAATGAGTGATTATGAAGATGAATTGATAACAGGTAAAGTATAACAATAAATGAAAATCGACGCCCTAAACAGAGCTGGGTAATAGTCTAGTTGAGGGGTCGACTGCTAATAAGCTGCCAAAAATATCGAGAGAGGTGTCAAACGACGCGTCTTGACATCAGTATTAATAATCCGAAGGCGGAAAATAAAAATTTTAATGCTTCAAAAGATATTACCGAAAAACCGAAAAAAGACCCGCGGGTACCTCCGAAACGGGGGTCGGATCCATAGTATTTTGCACAGAACACCTTTCTGCGTTGGCGGCCTTCGGCCGCGCTTATAAAAAATAACCCTGGGCTACGCCATGCCAAGTCCGGGTGTGTGGTATAACCGTGGCTACCGCCATGGTGATGCACAATTTTTTTTGGGGTACTAACACGACAACAACCACGTGGAAATCGCCAACTTCAACTGCAAATATCTCCGGACAGAGATTTTTCTTTTCCGCCATCGGATTATTGTTCTCGAGATTAATACGCGTCTTTTGACACCTCTCTCGATATTTTGGTAGCGTATTAGCAGTCGACCCCTCAACTAGACTATTACCCAGAGCTGTAAAAAGAGCTAGATTATCATATCGCTCATTTGCTGCAACGTCATTACTAAAAAAAACACTTTTTCAGGAGAGCCGTTCAAAGATTTTAACTGCCATATGTTGCGCATATAAAGGCATATTTTCATTTTTATAACACGTGCTAAATTTTTAACTGATCACGAAGATTTTTTTATACAGATCATGATATTGGGTACGTTTATATGTTATTAACTCAAAAGTCGTGTTTTTTGAGTTATGACGACGTTGCAGCAAATGAGCGATTGTGTTTGCATTTTAATGATTGTAAAAATTACAACCTACAATCACATTCGGGTATGTGATTGCAACCCTTTTTCTACAATCTATGATTGCAAGAATGTCTTGGTTGTATAATCGCAATCAATTCCAAAAAATAAGTTTTGTACAATTTTTTTATAAACACGGTAGCATGTTGTTGTTGTTGTAGCGATAAGGTTCCTACCCGAAGGCTTTGGGGAGTGTTATCGATGTGATGTCCTTTGCCGGATACAAATCCGGTACGCTCCGGTACCGTAGCACCATTAAGGTGCTAGCCCGACCATCTCGGGAACGATTTATGTGGCCACGTTAAACCTTCAGGCCATTCCCTCCCTCCCTACCCCCAAGTTCCATAAGGAGCTTGGGGTCGCCAGAGCCTCGTCTGTTAGTGAAACAGGATTCGCCGCGGATAGGTGAGGTTGACAATTGGGTTTGGAGAAGCTATATATTGCGCTGGCAACCTGAAAGGTTGCGCTACACAGTCCCTTGAATCTGGTATTTTAGTCGCCTCTTACGACAGGCATACCTACCGCGGGTATATTCTGATCCCCTAACCCGCTGGGGTAACACGGTAGCATAATAGCGGTTAGCTCACAATGCTGTTGGGATATAATGAATCAAACAGTTTGTTTGGCTTTGGCAATGGACTAGCATTCCCAGCGAAAATCTTGCTGGTCCTTCCTTCTCCGACCATGCGTATATCAGCTTCAGGGTTCGCATAAGAGCGTAGAGAAATATGAACATTTAGAAACAAAACATCAAGGAACTGTACAAAATTTCGGAAATATGTAGAAACAAAACTGGAAAGAGGTTGCCAATGTGGAGGAACTTGAGGAGTCCAATGATTCTTAACAAAGACGCTTAAGAATGCATATAACATAGCTTGCTCTCTCTGACAGCCAAGCTGCCATAAAATCCCTGCAATGCAGTAACACCTCGTCACTAGTGGCATTGAAGTGCAGATAAACCCTCAACAAACTAGCTGAAAATTGCAACCTAAGCATAATATGAGTTCCTGGCCAGTGACATCTCAGGAAACTGCGCCGCGGATGAGCTAGCTAGGGAAGGCACCAACCTGCAAACAATAACCTCCGCTGGTTGGGCCAGACCTCCTCTAAACACTTGCAAACACTGCCTACGATCTCTTTTCACGGATCAAGCAAACGCCAGATGGGCCAAGGAACCTACATGTAGTAGGTTAGATATGATAGGATATTTCATCATTTAAAATATCAGTGCCAGACGCTTATTTTGATAGAGTTCTTGAACATACATTCTGGCCGAAACATTCAGTTGTGCATTTGTTTACAAAAAAACCTAACGCCGCAGGAACTTCAAAAAACTCAAAAATCCCTGCGGAAACAGTGAAAAAATAACCATCACGTACCAAAATGTCTAAGATCGAAATTAAGTACCTTTTATCTGAATAGTTTTATTTTTACTTCTCAAGTTATAGCTTTTACTGAAACCTGGTTAAAAGCGGTAATTTTAACTCTGAACTCTTTCAGGTAAATATGTAGTTTATCGGCGTGATCGTGAATCTAGAGCAGGTGGTGTCCTTATTGCTGTTGACTCGACGCTTCCATCTGAGTTGCTGCTATTGGACACCACAAATTACATTGAATTTATAGCAGTAAAGCTTGCCTTGCACAATTTTAGTTTGTTTATCTGCTGCTCGTATATATATATATCTTGGTGATTTCAATTTATCATCAGTAAATTGGATCAATACCATCGACTCAAATTTTATGACTCCCACTACTCAGCACGAGTTTTTAAATAGCCTGCTAGATACATCTCTTCTCCAAATTAATATTTTAAATTCCAAAAGGAAAATCTTAGACTTAGTTTTTACAGATGACTCTGCGGGTATTACTCTAACCCGAACTCCCCCATTATCCCTTCCTGAAGACCCTCTTCATCCTACGCTTGAGATAGTACTGGATGTTGTTCAACCTGTGATGGTCGATGTTTCTAAGCCCAATTCCCGACCCCGGTCGAGATGTTTTTCAAAGACGAATTTTAGTGAGCTCAATAATTTGATTTCTGCCCATGACTGGTCGTCTTTATGCGTGTACAGACGTTGAAACAGCGACTTCCTTGTTTTATAGTTCTCTTGATGCTTTCTTTGAAAGCTGTGTCCCTCTTCGTTATTCCAGTACCACCACGGGTAAACCACCTTGGTTCTCAAAGCAACTATTAAGACTTGATAATATTAAATCTAGACTCTATAAGCGTTTCAAAAGATCTGGTAAAGCTATTGATTTATCTAAATATTTAGTGGCGCGCTCCAATTTTCATCGTCTTAACCAGCAGTGTTATAAAGGTTACTTATCATGTTGCAAATTCCAATTTACTAATAATCCGAAACGTTTCTACAGATTTGTTAATTCCAAAAGGAAAACTTCTGGTTTCCCATCTACTTTTATTTATGGGTGCAAAAACGCAAATTCTGATCACGAAATCGCAGATTTATTTGCTGAATTCTTTAAATCAACCTATTCATCCCAATGTGTCCAGTCTAATCTTTATCCATATTGCTTGAAAAGTTATAATATTTTAAACCCATTTATTGATAAAGATACTGTTCTTAATAATCTTCTTGCATTGAAACCGATATCTTCACCGGGTCCAGATGGTGTTCCTAGTTGTGTACTTAAGTACTGTGCTGTCGGCTTATCAGAGCCTATCTTTAAATTATTTAAACTGTCTCTGGAATCCGCATCATTCCCATCTATTTGGAAACAATCGTTTATTATACCTTTGCATAAGAAAGGTAGTAGGTCTAATATTGAAAACTACAGAGACATAGCTAAGCTCTCAGCTATCCCTAAAACTTTTGAGCAGATAATTACATACCAGCTTCAATACTTGTGTAGCTCTTTAATATCACCTTGTCAACATGGGTTTGTGCATCGGAGATCAACTACTACCAACTTGCTTGAATTTACGTCTTTTGTTATGAATGGTTTTTTAGATTGCAAACAAACAGATGTAATTTACACCGACTTTAGTAAAGCATTTGACTCTGTTAATCACGAGCTCTTAGTTACCAAACTTGATCTTCTGGGTTTTCCAGCGCCTTTATTAAGTTGGATTTCAAGTTATCTTGAAAATAGGACTCAGCGAGTCTTCTTTAACAACATCTTTCAAAGTCGTTTGATGTAACTTCTGGCGTGCCCCAGGGTAGCCATTTGGGTCCATTACTCTTTAACCTGTTCATTAACGACTTACCAAAGGTTATATTACATTCTAGAGTTTTTAAGTATGCAGATGATGTAAAACTTTGTTACACATATCTGCCTTCGAACTTGTTCTGTTTTAATCAGCTTCAGGCCGATCTTGACTCATTTCAAAGCTGGTGTACTGCAAATTTACTTTTTTTGAATTACTCTAAATGTAAGCAAATGACTTTTCACCGTGTGAAGCCGGTCCTATCATCTTATACACTTAACGGCAACCCTTTGGAGCGGATATCTATTGTAACTGATCTAGGAGTTAATTTTGATCCGAAATTAAGTTTTACCACACATATTTCAACCGCTATAAACAAAGCAACTGGTGTATTAGGTTTTATCAAACGTTGGGCTAAAGAGTTTGATGACCCTTATTTCACAAAGATCCTTTATACCTCGCTGGTACGTCCTATTCCCGAGTACTGTTCTTGTGTCTGGTCTCCGATCTATCAAATCCATGTTTATCGGATTGAGACGGTTTTTAATTTTTGTATTATGAGGTCTCAACTGGGAATCAAGTACTCATCTTCCACCATACAGGAATAGACTTCTAATTAATTTGCCATCTCTAGAGAATCTTAGAGTATTAATTGGCGTTATGTTCATTCACAAGCTCATCATTGGCGTGATTGACTCCCCTGACCTAATCAGTCAACTAAATTTTGCGGTTCCTGCTAGGGCGTCCAGACATTTTGTGCCTTTTCATTTACCTCTATGCCGGCAAAATTTTGCTAGAAACAGTCCCCTGCGTCATTGGTGCTCGCGGTACAATGATTTGTATAACTGCATTGGCTTTGAATGTTCGTTTGCTGCTTTACATACTGCTATACTCTTATGTTTAGCCTGATATTTTAATTTTATTTTTTCTTATACAATGCAATGTCAAATGTTTATAACATACAAATTTTCTATGTACCTTTTTTGAATTTTTTAATTTTAAGAATGGCTCTGTATTTTACATATATATCTGTCTATTACAATAATTAGTCGACCGCTTTGTGTTTGCGTCGACTTTAAATAAATAAATAAATTAAATTAAAAAATATCCAAGCAAATCTGGCCTAAGCTGGATGAAAAGAGATCGCAATCGGTGATATTGTTAAACCGTATCTCTATAAGCCCACTAGTGGGCCTTCTCACAGGTCACTGTCTCATGGGCAGTCACGGTGCCTATATGAGCCTGCAGACAAATGACTTCCGCCGCTGCTGTAGGGACGAGGAGGAGATAGAATGCGTCGAGCACTATCTGTGCCACTGTCCCGCACTGTCAAAAACCAGGCACCAATGCCTCCACAGCACTCCTTTGGTGCCTTGCGGAGCTTGAATCTACAAACCCAAATGACATCTTGCGTTTCATTAGGCAAACGCGCTGGTTTAGCCTCACTGGGGTCTAAACTTTCTTCTTCGAAAGTAGGGTAACAGGAAATAGGGGTCCCCCGAAGGCTTTGGGGAGTGTTATCGATGTGATGGTCCTTTGCCGAATACAGATCCGGTACGTTCCGGTAAAAGCACCATTAAGGTGCTAGCCCGACCGTCTCGAGAACGATTTATATGGCCACATTAAACCTTCAGGACATCCCTCCCTCGCCACCCCCAAGTTCCATGAGGAGCTTGGGGTTGCCAGAGCCTCGTCTGTTAGTGAAACGGGATTCGCCGCTCGAAGGTCAGGTTGACAATTGGGTTGAAGAAGCTATATATTGAGCTACACAACCCCTTGAATCCCAAATCAGTGGATAGGGGCACTCCGCAGGGCGGGGAGTTGTCACCATTGCTGTGGACGCTGGTCACCAACTGCTGACGGATCCCTGAAACTTACGGCTTACGCAGATGACATACCACTGTCAAAAGTTGCATGTGCCATCCAACAATTAGCTCTTTGATGGATCGGGCGCTTCGGTATACTCCTACCTTGGCATCTAATGTCGGGTTGAACGCCAACTTGGAGAAGACAGATATGGCCTGATTTACTAAGAGGTACAAGGTCAAAAATTGGACCAGGTTTAAGATAGGAGTGACTCTGCAGAAGAAATCTTGTACGAAATATGTAGGAATCATTTTAGATAGTGAATTGTCGCGGAAACTCAACGTGGAGGAGAGGGTGAAGAATGCTGGAGTGTACTCCCTTTCTCTTTAATTGGGTGTTTACAGTGATCGTAAAGCCTATCCTATACCAAAGAGGATAACTGTAATTTATTTATCCTCTTTCCTATAAATTCGTAGCTCTTGTTTGGTGCACACAGAGCCACACAAAACAGAACCTACTTGGTGGTGAGGCAACATAAAAAATTTAGAAACAAGGCAGTGATTTGGCTTTTCAGTAAAAACTCATCTGCCTTGCAGATGCCGTTCAGAGTCGGGGTAAAACATGCAAGTCCCGTCCCGCAATTTTGAAGGAAAAATTAAAGGAGCACGACGCAAATTGGAAGATTGTTGTATTGACAGCCATGTAGCAATTACGGCGATAATCTCGCATAGCACAGCATCTAAAAGTGTGTTAGAGTGTAAGCAATCCCTGGAAAGAATTGAGATAGGTAGATGCATACATGTATATTTGATTCCAGGGAATATGGGAATAGATGGGAATGAGCTGGCCAAAAATGGCCCTAGAAGCTGGCTCCGTAGACGTCCCAATTAGATTGGGTGAGAATTGCACATCGACAAAACTCCAGCTGTTAGGAGTAATACAGCTTCAGATCTAGAAGCAGCAAGTGGCGTAGGTCCTAGAAATTTTCTAGTATTTGCCAAGAGGATGGAGTTATTTTGTAATAAACAAACGTACAAGCAAACATAAGTGTAGATGATGTATCCAAGTTTGAATTGATTGCACATTCGATGATTGCAATCATAGCTTTTGATAGTGCCTCTAAAGTCAATGCAATCAGGTTAATTTGCCAAGGAACTGGCTATAATGAGGTAATTTTTACAATCCCAAAAACAGCAAACAAATTCTATTGCAATATTTTTTACTCTACTCCTTAAAATATTCTACAGCAAAAAAGCGTAAAACTCATTCGGATGACACTGACGAAGAGCCTTCTAGTTCCAACACAACACAAAGTACTACAAATGGGGAAAGTGAAAAAGTCAACCGTGTTAGTACAATTTCCCAACGCAAGCAGGAGAAAATGCAAAAAGATAAGCAAAAAGCTTTGCGCCAACATGATAAAACGCATGATGCAAAACAACCGGAAGAATCGCTGCCAACAGATTCAGAAGAGTTGGTGGATATGAAATCGATAAAATGTTTCGTTTTCAAAGGTGAAGAATATGTTCAAATGCCCAAAGATTATTACGTACAGGAAAAGAGAGAGTTAATGCAAAAGTTAAGAAAGTATAAAAATGTGCTGAAATTGTTCAAAAGTAATTTACTAGAATTAGATTTGACATGAAATGTACTTGCTCTATTATAGGTAAGTTTTAGAAATATAAGCAGGTATTATTATTATAATACTCATATGTACGTACTATGTACGAAAATATTATTATTATTATTATTTATTTATTATTACGGCGTTTTAAGCCTAAAACTTAGATTATTACAAATTATAAATATATTTTAATAATAATAGGATTTCTAGCGTTTGGGGTGTCGGAATGCATGAGATTCCGATCAGCACGGGAACTGGTGGTCCCAACGGGCGAGTCTTGGAGTCATCTCATAGGGAGGTTGGAAGGACTTGTTCTCAATCCTGCCCTACACAGGTGTGTTCGGCCAGGAATTTTAGCACGAATTGTCCAGCACAAACTTTACTCTCTCAAAGAATTTACTCTCATAAGAGCGAACAAAAATTATCAACCAATTATCAGCATGATTCAATCACAAGAGGTTTGCTCGACAGACACATTTTTTGACAATTGCGGTCATTTTGCTCCCAAATCGAATTGACATCCGTTAACTGTGTTGTTTCTTTGCGAATTTTCGGAAAATATTAGTTTATTAGTAGAAATAGGAAGCAATCAGTTCACAAATAATGGATAAGTACTGAACTGCATAATTCCTTAGAACATTTTTTTTAAATTTTAGAGTGAATTTATTAACTATGCCTCGATCCATTAGTATGTCTGAACATTGAACATAGGTAATTTGGGAAAAGTGAAGACACAAAGAAATCGTTCACTTTCGTAAACCAATGAATATACGAAACCCAAACCCATCCAAAATGCATTATTTAACGTCAAAACCTCGACTATTAAATCGATTCACGAAAAATGTCATTCGTAAATAATGGAATGCCATAAAGAAATGTACTCATTTTGACACTTTATTTTCGGGTGCGTATTAAAAGTCGACCTTCTGTTCTATAATTCCGTATATTCGGAACATTCATCTCCATTTAAGAAATTGGGGAATCGGTTTATATTTGGAATATTTTGTATACACTTATTTGATATATTCGGATCTCGTGAGGTAGTATCAAATGAACGTATTCCGAATATTCTAAATTAACGGTTTATCCGGAACGCTTCCATGAATACTTAACGAAAAAGAGCTTTCCGAAATTTCAGAATAAAAACGTGAATACTCCCTGTGTAGCAGGACCGCACAAAAGCTTAACTCTTCTGTCAAAGTCAAGGCCGGAATATAAAGTTCTAAGACAAAAAGCCATTTTCTTTTATTTTTGTTTTTGTCAGTTCATTGCGGCTGCTGAGTAGCGTATCACCCCATGTCGGCTGCCTGTTCAAAATCGTGCTATCTCAAAATATTTTTCAAAAATTTCCCAATTCAGGATTTGTCACAAAACCGCCATATATTAGAGTTAGATTGAAGAACGCTTCATCTCAGAATGCTTTTCAATAACTCCCTCTTATGACAATATGCATTGAACTTATGCTCATATAGGGAGTTTTTGAATCAAATTTTGAGATAATGCATTTTTGAGTAAAATTCTAACGTACGGCATTCTTCAAACAATATCTGAAACAGGCATGCTTAACCAACGAACCGATATCATTTCGTTACGATAATCAACGTTAATAAACGAAACAAAGTCATTTCGTTTCGTTTATTAACGTTAATAACGTCAAATTAACGTTAATTTGAAACGAAATGACTTTGTTTCGCTTATTAACGTTAATTATCGTAACGAAATGATATCGGTTCGTTGGTTAAGCATGCCTGATCTGAAAGAATGACCAAACCAACATAACTTTATCAATTCACGAAATATTTAGTAGAAAATGAAGTATTTCCCCAAAAAACTTTTGGCATTTACAAATTTATTATCACTAATAACATACTACCAAAGATACTTTCCTAGTACAATTTTCACTGAACGGGATTGAATTATTCCCCGTTTTCCTTACTCGTAAAAGCAACCCGTCCAGATTTTTCAATTTGGGAGTGTCAAAGATCTGTCATCATTGGAGAACAAACCTCTAGTAATTGAATCATAAGTTGTCGACAACCTGTGGAAACAGCTGTTTGCTTTAATGGTTTTATTGCCGAAAATTCAATCAGCTGATTTACAATCATGTTTTCGTTGCTTGCTCATTAAAGCTAGGAGATTCCCATCCAGATGAACTGTCAAAATTGCGCTCGCTCTCGTTGCAAGTTATACAATTTTTTCTCGCCGAATAAGGTTCCGTTCAAGTATTACGTAAGCAGATTTATTACAATTATACATATAGTGTTTTTTTTCTTTAATATTAGCCGTGTTTTTTTTTGAAATATATAGAGGTTTACTCCTAAACTTTATATGGACTGCTAAGCGTCAAACTTTAAATACACCTCTGAAATTGCTGCGCATAAAATTTGTCCTACTAAATTTCAATACGCATTATACTCAGATGTGACTCAAATATGTCTATGTTTCACCCTCTACACTAATTCTATGTATTCTTTGTGTGTCCACAATTCATCGCAACTGATTCAGCTATATGGTATACCCTATGGCCATCAGAGGGTTGTGTCTCCGCTTTTCGGTACACCCTGTGATGTAGCTAGTTATTTAACCACTGCCGCTAAATGGGTCTCCTAAGCATTAACTAAGCGAGGATAAGCGTTTTTTTTACGCGCAAACGTAAACGTATACGCGTGTGAAAAAAAACACGGCTATTATAATATAATTTTGAAATAAAAAAATAGATTTAGGATATATATTAGATTTACTGATTCAATATAGTGTAAGGAACAAAAATATTGTAATCTTACGAGCATAACAAACTTATTTTCCGCTGGGGGACATACTAGCCCGTAATCATAGTCGCTGACTAAAATACTCTTTAAAATATTGCCTAAATTAAAAATTGGATATAAAATTTTGGTCTGTCATAGACATATTAACCACAGTTTTCAGCTAAAATAAACATGGACAGGGTATCCGCACGAAAAAAAGGTATTAATTGGCGCTATGAATAAATTTTTTAGAAATTTTAAAAGTTCACCCTGTTCCTCACAACCGGGGTTACTTGACTCCACGTATAAAAACTGGTAATTTTTTACTTGACAAACACTTAAAATACCACAAGAATTGTCAAAGGAGTACCTGAAAACGCGTTTGAATCATAATCCGGTGGCGGATAATTATCATTCAATTCTATTTAAAAGTTATTAGCAAACGTTTTGTAAAAATTCGCTGTTTTTTTATCAGCCGTCAATTTAAAATTGAGTGCACAATCTTTTAATTGAACATAAACGTACTTAATTTGATGATTTTGATTGAGCTTTAGGCCAGATTATTGAATAAAACTTCTTTTTTAGTAGTATTCAAAATATTTATTTTTCGATATTTCGACTTCAATCTGAAGTCATCATCAAGAATCTACGAAAAGAAAACAATTAACATTTTTAAACATACATTTCCGTAGCAAAAATACGACTTACACATATGGATATGTATGATCGACTGAACAGAAATTATGACAACATAATTTTAGTAAAAACAAAAGAGCGAAAAATGAATACTACTAAAAAAGAAGTTTTATTCAATAATCTGGCCTAAAGCTCAATCAAAATCATCAAATTATATTAAACAAGGCTATTAAATTTACCAATAAACGTACTTATTTAAAGAAAATTTACTTAATTTCATTCTTAAAAAATCATTTAAATCTCGCAACATAAACGAATAAGTAGTTAATGCGGATTTGTGCTCCTTAAAGCAAAGAAGCAACAAGGCTATCCACTCATACACTCGTATTCATGTTGAATAGTTTATACAGTTTGTAAGAATGTTGTAAAGAAAAGTTGTTTGCATTAAGACAGATGTGACGGCTAAAATGATGCAAACCGTAAATGTTTGGCCGTTAAGCCGTTTAATTTAATAAACCCGAAGCAGAATAGGTATATCTCTAACCTCGATACTAATAAGTATGTAAGACATTCAATGATAATCAGGTTAAATCAAATTTAGGTTTGTCTTCACAAAGTCAGCATAAATAAAGGGAGTTTAGGGCTTCATTCACTATCACGAAACGAACATTCGTTTCGCCTCACAGACGAAATGAAAGTGTATTTGCACTATGTTAAACGATGGCAACTTATCATTTGACAATTGCTTTCGCCTTCTTGTTTGACATAAAGTTAGCAACATAAAGGCTGGACGAAAATGATAGAGAATACCATTGCTAGACGGAATCGTTTTGAGTAGAATCATTCGCAATACAGAATGAAGCCCTTAGTATAGTTTTCCATAGGAAAAAAGGTACCTAGAATGTTGAGCCATTGTACATGGACCTACAAAGTCTAAGTCCCTTTTACAATAGAAAATCATTGAACTCAAGTCGATCATGACATAGACTAAGAGGGTGATAAAGGGGGGAAGTAGTTCCGCAGCGCCCGTACCAAGCAGTTCTTAAATTTTTTTTGTTAATTCTTGTTGTATTCCGTATTTTGTTTCATGCTTTCTTTTCAGAGGTATTGGCAAATGTAAAGGGGAATAGAAGACACAAAAGGAAATGCCAGCAGAATTGAATTCAAGAATTCTGTAATGTAATTCAATAATTAGAAGTCGGAAATAAGAAATTGTTCTTTTATTAATAGATATTCATAAAAAACCGAATAATTGCCCTGAAACGGCTGCGAAACTGGTGAAAATTGTATCAGAGCAAAACGCCTTTTTTAGTTAATTCTTTTCTGTGTACAACAATATCACCAAAATTACATCAACCACATGAAAGTCTTTAACTTTTTTTTTGCAAAAATATCTTGACAGAATACAAGTATTACTTTGCCGCCTTCGGTTCAGAAATTAAAACTCGTCATTTGACACCTCTCCCGAAATTTTTTGACATGTATTAAAAATCGACGCATGTGGTAAATAATTCCTTCCATTGAATATTCATTTCTAAATTTAATGCCAAAATCAGTATAGGATGCTACTTTTTGCTCAAAAGATACTAAAATATCAAAACTCACAAATATCTTTGATTGCGGAATAGTCTTAATTAAAGATTTCGCATATGTGGAGCCAAGTAACCATCGCAGTTTTAAGATTGTGTAATTTTCGTCACAAACATATTAGCCGTGTTTAAAAAAAAATGAAGAAAATGAGCCTGAAGAGAGTGAATTAAGCTATCAAGGAGATGTTTCTGTATATAACTCTGAATTAAATTTAACAAATCCCGATGCGGAATGTCAAACAGATCTTGTGGAAAGTGAAGCTGCACAGTCTGTCTGCGAAGGGCATAGCAATAGTTATAATCTGCATTGCTTAGATTTAACGGAACAGCAAAGAATGAATGATGTCGTTGGAAAGGGGCAAGTAGAGGCACTCCAAGAAAAAAGTTATCTCCGACAGGAGGCACATAGGAGCATTCAACTTATGCAGGATGAAAATAGGCGACATTTTAATAGAGGCAGAAAAAAGGCATATATTTATCGTGAAGGAGACTTGGTTGCTATTCGAAAAACGCACCAAGCACCAGGATCTAAGTTGGCGCACAAGTTTCTTGGCCCTTATCAAATAGTGAAGTGTTTACGAAACGATAGATTTGTTGTACATAGAATTGGTGAGACTGATGGTCCCAAACAAACATCTATCGCAGTCGATTCTATGAAAAGATTGACATTTGATGACGATGAGGACGTTTTCCGAAGTGATGATGAGCAATTAGAAGAAGACGGAGATGCACTCGGGTCGAGTACTTCATCAGGATGGCCGAATGTGGGTTTATGCAAATAACGATTCCTATATACTTTAATATTAATTACTTTATTGATGATAATTGAGTTAGCATATGAAATGTAAGGAACGATATTTCAAAATTTGCCTTGTAAAGAAGTCAGACGATTTCCAATAGACGAATTACACCAACGCTTTTCATTCTCTGTGAATAATTTGGATTTATACATTGGTAAAATCCTTACTCATAAAATATTATCTCACATCTACGATGAATATTTAGGCATTGGCCACACAGCTTATTCTCCTTCACTAGGTTCCATTTGACTTCCAAGCCCAAAGCTTGGAACTTTGAATTTTGTGGGCTTCACTTTTACATACGACACATGTTCGTATAGCTGAGTAACTTTGTTGATGAGTGTTTACTGAAGCATTTTTCTTACACGCACGATTGAAGGCGCATTAGATTCTCGTCATCAATGTAACCGGCCAACTCGGTGCTATTTCTGTAGTTACTAATGAAGAGCGGCCAATCTTCGGGATTGCCGTCGAATTTTGGGAGTTCTTTAGGTATTACCTGTCTAGCAGCAATTTGCGCAGGTGTTGGTTGGCGTAAAGGAAAGTTATTTGCTAGCCAACACGAACCTTGCGGTTCACCCTGTGAAAGAATTTTATATTTCCTATCCAAATATTGGCGTTGAACCTCTTTTTCTTCTTCCAGAAGCTGCAGCTGCAACTGTGTTTGAGATGAGGTGTTGCTGTTAGGCAAGTGTGGTTCGCATGGTTTATGGAAAAAGCTCTGCATGTACCTGTTGTTTTGGGTGGGGTGTCATAAAGCCCTAGGACATTAAAGGGCCCATTACTGATACTTAGCATAGACTTGACTTGACTTGGCAACTTAGCCACGATTATACTCCGCTTAGCGCACAATCTGGCATCATAATCAGGCTTGAAATTTATTTTTAAATAAATGTCAATTTGTATGACAAAATGTCAAAATGAAATGGAAACAAACAAATGGCATCTCAAAATGTAAACGTCACTTAGAACTTACATATACGCCAATTACACGGCTCAAGTATCCTTGTGCCAATTACCAATTTGCACAAGGATTTGCCTGGTGTGTGCACTGGTTGCGCTATTTGCGCAGAGAACTGCGCTAAAATCAAAACGATTTTGATATTTACGCATGTCTGCAAATATTGCACATGCTTTTTTCTTCGTGTGTGGTGAATCTTACACAGTTTACCTGTGGTTTCTGATAATATAACATCAGTAATTATTGCTTAAAAATGTTAATATCGAAGGCGTAAGGACCATCTCTAGCTTGTAACAGGAATTCACACAAATTTAATAATACATAATAATTTTTTATACAATTAGAACTCATGTTTCATTTGGTGCGCTAGTTGAAAAATGAATATTGCGCAGTGCTGCAATGAGTTGAGCTGGTCTTGCAACTAAAATATAAAAATTATAAATACAATGGAAAATAAACGCTTCTGGTGCGAGTTTTTCGACTTATACTGTGAATTACCAGTGGAAAATAAATAGTGTTTTTTTATACAATTAGTGCCTTTTTTATACAATTAAAACACATGTTTTATTTGTTGCGCTACATTAAAAATGAATATTGCGCAGTGTTTTTGAGCCGTGTATGTCAAAATTTTCATTTGCACAAATTCCGTCGTTTTATATTTGCGCATGGCTTTTGTCTCGTGTATGGGCCGTCATAGAAAATCAAAATTCAACAGACTTCTAAGTCAAGTTAAGTGTTGCCAAGTTTTGAGTAATCAGTAACATGCAATGTTCATTTAACAGAAATGTAAGTGACAGTTCTCAAGTCAAGTCTATGCTAAGTATGGGTAATAGGCCCTTAAGCCATAATGGCTTTATGTCTCAATCCAAACGGACATAAAGCCATAATTTCAATATGGCCATAAGTCTCATATCAATTATAGTCGAATGGGACATAAAGCCATTGTGGTTTTATGTCCCATTTGATGTTTTGTGTTGCAAATACTTTATTTCTTCAAAATTCGAAGGTGCTTTAGGTAATTTTTCTTGTTTGATTTGCAGCAAATTCCTACGCATTTTACCATATTCAATTAACATCCCCCTGCTTTATGCTTTTTAAAGTTATCGTCAAACAATTCGCGTACAATTGATCTCTTCAAACTTGCAGTTTTAACATCGTATTTAATTGAATTTATTACTTTTAATTTTCAAAAAGATTATTTTGCGCCCATGAATATATACCTTGTCTTGTTTACCAATTTTACGACAATATAACGCACTGTTGAACTCAATTGCAACTGCCATATTACAGTTCCTTTCATAACAATAATAATAATCAGAATTATTATATTTGTATTTATATTTATAAATTTGCTGTTCCTTCTCTACGTATACCAACTTGCTATTCTTTCTAAATCCGGATATTATATTATATTCAAAAATATCTTCCCAATTTTCCATATCAGTTAAATCTGTAAACACGTGGACCACCTGCAATGTCGGAATGTGATTGATTGTCAACAATATTTTGACAGACAAATGCATTTTTGACATGAAACAAGGCGACATGAAACCACAATGCCTTTTTACATGAAATAGCGTGACTTAAACCATTAAAAAAAATATGGCTTCATGTCTCATTTCGGGAAAAAAAACGCATGGCGTTAAGTCCCATTATATTGAGACTTTATAGCTTATGCCCTTATGTCTCAATGGGATGGGACTTAACGCCATATGACTTTATGTCCTATGGCTTTATGACACTCCACCGTTGTTTTGTACATCAACCGGCAAACTCTGCTTCGATGGTACTATGGTTTTTGAGGGTGTTGATGTTGCGTTGCTAGGCCCGTGATTATTCAAACATGGTTGTTATGCTTTTTTATATGCACCATTGTCACGGTCAGCATCGGTTCGAGCAATTGGTGTTGGCGACGTTGTAACTTGCGTCCCGATGAGGAGATTAGCGGTTGTGTTAATAGACGGCGTTTGATGTGTAAGTTGCGACACGCTTGTTGAAGCCCCTGGGGCTTCGTGACAATTGGAATAGTTCTAGCTTACGTCCGCAACGCTAGAATCTACCGCGACACACTCAAAATGATACCACTTGTCGCATTTGTTACAATTGAACTCGTTTTCCGGCATTATTTTGTCGCGATTTGAAACGCGATAATTGGTTATTGTTTTATAGAAATTGAATTTTCGAAAAGTTAAATATTGTTTTAAAGAAAAATCGAATTGAAAAATATTGTTTTAAAGAAAAATGTAACCTTGCTTCTATGCCAAGCAGAAAGAAAAAAAAATTTTAACAGCATTCAAGTTTTATTAAAATAGAATAAGTATTTAAGTGAGTAACGCTTTAAAACAATATGTTCACCACTGCTTGACAAATAACAATATTCAATTATTTCTAGTGTACAATGTCTTTTTAAGCATTTTTTGATCGGCTGATTTTACCGTAAGGCAAAGAAATATTAACCCTTTGTCAGGCAAGACCGTCTGCAGAAGGCTTTGCTTTTTACGTATTCACATTCAAATCGTATAGCGCTCGCTAACTGTAATATAACGGTTCATTGAATATTAAACGTTCTTGCTTCCTAATTCATAAAAAAAGTTCTTAAGTGGAACTATTCAACACTTTTCTTAGTTCTAGAGCGAGACGAAGTGAAAAGTGACGCATAAATTGTCCTAGTAATTTTGCACATTTAAAATTAATAAAAAAGTGATTTCCAGTGAATTAATTTAATTGGGAATTTTTAATGTAAGTTAAAATATTGTTGACTTTCATATTTTATGTTTGGCTCAATATCGAACAAAGAAAATATGGTGCTTTTTAGTGTTTTGTTAAGACCTTCACTGGACGGTCTTGCCCGAGTAATGTCAACAAAAATTCCTAATTTGATGGAGTAGCGCAACACTAGTTTATTGTGATCACCTTGTTTTTCCTTACTTTTTACGTATGTAAAGGCTAGTTTTGTATGTCGTACTGGTATTTTCATAAAAGGGAAGGAGGTAGACCACAGAAAAAAAGAAGATACTGTACGAAAAAGCTACAGGAGCTGACTAACGAAGGTAAAAGAAATTCAATCTATCTTCAATGACAGACGAAGAAATCGAGCCGTTGATGAACTCAACTATTTTGTCTGATGAAGATTCTGGGTACGAGGATGATAGGGACAGTATAGCAGACCCAGATTACGTTGTTGATCAGAAATGATAACGGAAGTTTTAGATGAGATAGACAATGGCAATTTTGAAAAGGGGATGGACTTTTACTGAACTTTAGAGCACTTACTGATGTTTCATCAGCAACGGTAGCTTTAAAAACACAAAGGCTCCCACCTGAACCAACAGATAAAGTATCGGATACTAACACCACACTACTCGATATGTAACCATCTACTTCTAAAGCTTTCTCTTTAGTACGTACTACTACCAGAAAGGCCAGCAAGCCACCAAAAAGACCACATTCACCATTACCAACTGTTGGCCCTAGAGGACCACAGGTAAGTGGATACCATGACGCGCATGTTTTATCATCTACTTGATATGGCGATCACCAATGCCTTCATACTATATCGCCGAAAGAATTCATCATATTCCGGAAGCAACTAACGGGTGAAAGGTTTGACGTTATATCAATTTAGTTTGGAGTTAGCTAAAGCTTTGTGTGCTTCTACTGATAGGCCAAAAGTCGGACGGCCCCAAGCACCCCACATGTTATCCACAGTAAAACCGCAGTTGGTAAAAGAGCAATACACCCCCGGGAGGACCTAACATATGATAAGTTTGACCATATTCCTGAGTGGAGTTCAAAAAACTCGTGGTAGCTTTGCAAGAAATCAGATATACATACCATTTGTATAAAATTTCAAATACATTTATGTTACTCAAGTACCAAAAATTGTTTCAGAGATTATCACACTCATGAATAATGTAAAAACAATAATGTATTACTTTTGTTACCGTGTATGAACTATTTTCTTGAATAAAGTTCTTTTATTATATTAAATATCTGTTTAACCACCTCGTTCATTTTCTAATCTTACGCGGGCAAGACCGTCTACAGACGGTCTCCAAATTTTGGGGCCTAGCGCCAAAACTAGACGGAGTTTTAAAATTTTGCTATTTCTATTTTGCCCGTCTAAGGGTTAATATGATTTTACCGTAGAAGAGATATTAATATGTACATATGTAATGTATATACCCACATACTTGCATACGTAGAGCATGGATGAAGTTCATGTATGTAAGCATGTATTGTATGCGAATAAAGGTAAAGCAAAACATTATAACTCTTAGCTAAAGCAAGTACATAAGGCAGTGGCGGCGGCAACTAGGCTATATCCCCTTGCTTTGCATACTTCGTTTCATGTTTCTTCCATCAAAAGAATTTTGGGGAGCTCGAAAGTTATTAAAAACCTTTTCTAGGCTGATATTTCGTATTAAAATATTTCCAAGGCATGGGGCTTATTTATTTTTATTTTTTATTTAAAATAATCATGAAAGTAATTTAGGCGTATTCGTTAATATGAAATCCATCAAAAGTCAAGTGGCTAACGTCACACTAAATGGAACTACCTCCATTTTTTTGTATCATGATTTTAGGTATAATTAATTAGCTCCTGACGTACATTTGCTTGTCGGGGAAGCCTTTTTTCACTTCCATTTAAGTTCATCGCGTTTAAATAGCAAATTGTTTAATTTCTCACAACTTTTGACAGCAGACCACCAACTCAAAACCTATTTTAAAAAATTTAAATCGGGCTCATGTCATTTTAAATTTAAAATACTTTTTTAGAGATAAAATAGTATTTAAGTGGACTATAACAGACTTAAAATGATATTTAATTTAGAACCATGTTTAAACCAATAAAGCTATTTTATTTCGACTATGATTACGGGCCATTGAATTCAAATTAACAGTCTTCAGTCCATGTAACCCGAACCCATGACTCGTAAGTTTTCGATGACATTGGATTGCTGCTCAGTGTTGGGAATCTGCTCACTTTCATGAGATTTTGGAATGTCTACGTCATTCTCATCAAGCCATTCTACATTATGGTGCTCTTAAGTTTTGAATAATGCACATTAGTTCATTTGCATGACGAGCAGCGACTCTTACAGGTCTAACTTTCCTATCAGTGTGCATGTTTACTTTTTTATGGATATTTTCAATGTGACGATTTAGTGACGACGGAAGCATGATGTTGTTGTAGCGATAAGGTTACTCCCCGAAGGCTTTGGGGAGTGTTATCGATGTGATGGTCCTTTGCCGGATACAGATCCGGTACGCTCCGGTAAAACAGCACCATTAAGGTGCTAGCCCGACTATCTCGAGAACGATTTATATGGCCACATTAAACCTTCAGGCCATCCCTCCCCAGTCGCCAGAGCCTCGTCTGTTAGTGAAACGGGATTCGCCGCTCGAAGGTGAGATTGACAATTGGGTTGGAGAAGCTATATACATATTGCGCTGGTGACCTGAAAAGGTTGCGCTACACAGCATGATGAAGGCCACACGTTTCGCATGTTTGTGAGACTTTCATAGTGTATAACTTAAAGAAATGTTTGAAATTAATAGTTCGGCGCATGAAGATACTCGACCTAAATAACTTAGTTCTCGATTTCACTAATTGTCATAACAATCCCTTATACTATAGGTTGGAATTACCAATTTGAAATTTTTCATTCCAGTTTATTTTGCGGTTAGTGTTTGATATGTTTTTGAAATCTATATTTAAGGAAATCAAATATTGGTAAGTGAAAATATATAATATATTTACATATAAAAAAAGTTGAGTTTGATTAATGATGACATGTAGAACAAGGCATACTCGAAGATTGCCGAGCAAAGCTCGGTCGCCCAAGTACTTAAGCCTTTATAAATTATGAAAGCTTCAGTGTTCATATGAAGGTACAGAAACCATAACAGTCCCACATATTGGATGAGGTAAAGCACTCTTATAAGAAGAAGCGTTCGATGTCGAATTGTAGTATCGATCCGACGTGTGTCGATTATCGATTACGGAAAGTCACCTCTGTATTTTTTCATTCTTACTTACTGTTAGTTATCATATTTAGTTACATATTCGAATTTGAAAAATAAAAGTAATAACAATTTGTTCATATAAAGTAGACACACTGTGTTTCTTTGCACTAATATCAAATTAATTGTTTATCTCGTATAGAATATGTGCAATCGCAACACTTGATTCTACATTGCTCAATGCTACATTTGAGAGATGTGGCTCATAGCTGCGCAAGTTTCGCTTTGCTGTATTATTGTATGTAACGAGATTTCTTAATATTAGCGCTGCAGTTAAGCGAATACTTTTCGTTACTGGACCTTCATTTTCATCCATCAATTCCTTGGGATTTACGTAATCTGCTGTATGTCTTTTAATAGCATGCATTGCTGAACTACCGGTCGCATTGCTAATACCAATTGGTGGTTGTGAACCCGTTGTTGACGATGATGATGACGATGATGTCGATGGTGCTGGCGATGCTGTATTGTTGCGTTGCGCTTGGGCCTGCGCTTGAGCTGCTTCTACATTACGAACAATTGTGACAGGCGATTGAGTGGATTGTAAATTAACCGTACCTGTCGCAATACGACGTTGCATAGCAGCGCGTAAACTTTCTGTTGACAAATGTCGATCTATTATGTGTGTCATCAATGAATACCGTTTACGTGGAATGCCATCGCAAAGACCTGGACCTACACCCCATTGACAGAAAATTTCTGCTGATGCATCTAAATGGTCTGGACAATGCAGTGTGCATGCGTGATGTTGCAAGTCGTTTAGTGATTTATATTTACGACGTGGACAATTACGCCAATCGCAAACAAAAAGCCAGTTAGGATCTAAAGGTTGTGGTGAAGTATTAGCAACAGTCGCACTTGGTGGTAATTGTACCTGTGGCAATTGTGGTATAGGGAGTGTTTGTTTCTGTATTGGCGTTGGTGGTGTATTTGAAGCAGCGCAGTTGGCGGCGGCTGGTGTTGATGGCGGTCGTTGTGGTGGTGCTGGCGATGATGGTAGTGGTGGTGGTGTTACTGGTTGGGATATAGCTGTGGCGGCTACACCTGATGTTGATGTGATTGGGTCCGCAGTCGATGTATTTGATGTTATACTTGAAGATTCATTGTTTCTTGAACCTTCTGTTTGTTGTTGCATAACCTGTTGGCTCTGTTGGGCAGCAATCGTTTGACGTGAAGTGCTTGCAGTTTGAGCAAGTGGTGGTGGTTCTGAGCCTATCATCGTTTGTTGTTGTGGTGTAGGTGTTCTAACTGGTTGGGCAGTTAATGTTGTTTGGTGCTGTGATGCAGTTTGCACAATGGTTTGGTTTTTGACTGGTAAAGTAGCTTGTATCAAAGTAGGATGATCAGCCGGCTGAAAGATTTAAGGAATTACGTTGTTCATTGTGATTTGAACGTGATCATTATTTTATAAACGTACTATGTATATAATATATACTACATATGTATATTTAAAATTGAATTTTTGATCGACATTTTTTGACAAATATCAGAGTGCCGATATATGTATTGCTGTTTAAATGCTTTTGTTTTTGTATTCAATAACACTATGCGACAAAATCAACTTTTTGTCTGAGTATTGGACCAAACCAACTTTTTTGTAGAGATTGAGGCTTAAGTAGACAAAGTACTATCTCCTTTTTTCGAAGTTAGCCTCCAAAAAATATATGTCGGCTTTCGAAGTTCGAAATTCTACATTTCGAAATTTTATTTTTTTGTTAACGCAAATTAAAAAAGTAAAAATGTGGTCGTGGCCCGCTGTTGTTGTTGTTGTAGCGATAAGGTTTCTCCCCGAAGGCTTTGGGGAGTGTTATCGATATGATGGTCCTTTGCCGTATACAGATCCGGTACGCTCCGGTAACACAGCACCATTAAGGTGCTAGCCCGACCATCTCGGGAACGATTTATATGGCCACATTAAACCTTCAGGCCACCCCCCCCTCCCCCTTCCCCCAAGTTCCATGAGGAGCTTGGGGTCGTCAGAGCCTCGTCTGTTAGTGAAACAGGATTAGCCGCGGATAGGTGAGGTTGACAATTGGGTTTGGAGAAGCTATATATTGCGCTGGCAACCTGAAAGGGTTGCGCTACACAGCCCCTTGAATCTGAATTTTAGTCGCCTCTTACGACAGGCATACCTACCGCGGCTATATTCTGACCCCCTAACCCGCTGGGGGTGTCGTGGTCCGCTCTTTTCCCTTATTTGAATTGCTGAATTCTTTTTTTGAGAAATTTAGTATAAAAGCTGTTATACGAGGTGAAAGGTCAAATAGTCCCATGATAGTGGCTACTACTTTCATGTCTGCACATACTCTCTACTGGAATTGCTCGTACTGCAATATTTCAAAAAAAGAATTCAGCCATTCAAATAAAAGAAAAATGCGGACCACTACCACATTTTTACTTTTTTTAATTTGCTGAATGCGTTAACAAAACATATAAAATTTTGAAATGTAGATTTTCGAGCTTCGAAAGCCGATATCTATTTTTTGGAGGCTAACTTCCAAAAACGGAGATAGTACTTTGTCTACTTAAGCCTCAAACTCTACAAAAAAGTGGGTTTGGTCCAATAACCAGCCGGCTGTTGCACAGTGTAATAGAATGTACCTAAATTTGCATTTTCTCTTGTCACACTTATGCTGCTACAATCACAAAAATTTTGTAGGCTGTCTTGTTTTGATTTCGAATTCAAAATTCATTACGAACATTTTCTATTAGCAATATAGGAGTATTACATACATACATATGTATATGGCTAAAAATACTAAATTTTGTGAAGAAAAGTTATAAGATGTCTTTCGTTTTGAATATTTTCGATTGAAACACATATTTTAAAAATTAAATTTTTTGCAAAGCTGTTTGTAACAATATTTTTAATAGAATCATTTTTGATCCTAACTCGAGGCCATTTTTTTTTAAATAAATTTATTTTCGAATTTTTTAAAATTTAATTTTGAAACCTTTTTCAATTAAATTAACTTCGACGACATTTTACAATTTTGTTTAATAGAAACATTTTTAAGCTATTTTGTGATTTTTTAGGTAATAGTCTAGAACAGGAGCTTAATACACGTTCAAAAATATCGGGAAAGGTTGAAGAAGCCATTAGAAAGGCCAAGCTCCTTAAATGAATAGGCCCACAAGGAAGAGCCACGCTAATGGCTAGTACGGAAGACATTGGAAACCGTCCTGCTCCCTCATTTCACTGCGAATATTCGCATAGCTACTCATCAACATGGCTTCTGCATAATGCGATAAACACTGATAAATTACGCATTGAATCAGGGAAGGCCCCATCATAGGACGGTGCTCGTGGCACTCGATCTGTCAGAAGCTTTTGACACAGTCAACCAAGGCACACTACTCCAAGACATATAAGGTTTACCCCGCTCCCTTGTCTAAAAAAAAGGATCGCAAATTATCTTAAGTGGTCTGCAAGCGTCGCTTCAATTTGGAAATGGATCCACCGGGTGGTGTCTTATCCCACCTCATGTTTAATTTTAACATATCAAAGCGTTCTTTTTCACCAGAAGGAGTTATTATCATTTCATGATATATAAGTAAATAAGTCCAAAAATAAAATTTCTACACACAAGCGCGGAGAGGTAAAGACATAGTGATGGCCTATGCCGACGATTGCACGAGAGATCTGGCCCTCCAGTAATCGAATTAGTTTCGAGAATGAACAGGTTGTTGTTGTTGTTGTAGCAGTGCTTCGCCCCACCTAACAGACGCGACCGATCACAAACTGTCATCAATATCCTCTAACGGGAGTCCAAGGAAACTTGCTGTTTCAACAGGGGTGGACCATAGGGAAAGGGGTGTTAGAGGCGTTGGTTCCACATTACAATTAAAGAGATGGTTGGTGTCATGTGGGGACACATTGCAAGCGGGGCATACATTTTGTATGTCGGGGTTGATTCTGGATAGGTAAGAGTTTAACCTGTTACAGTATCCAGAACGAAGTTGAGCCAGAGTGACACGCGTTTCCCTGGGGAGTATGCGTTCCTCTTCCGCAAGTTTTGGATACTTTACTTTGAGTACTGGGTTCACCGGGCAATTCCCGGCATAAAGGTCCGACGCCTGTTTGTGGAGTTCACCAAGGACCTGCTTGTGTTTTTTCGCTTCATACGGCTGTGTTCTCAGATGCCGTATTTCCTCAAAATGCTTACGGAGATGACTCCTTAAGCCCCTAGGCGGTGCTGGCTCGTCAATCAGATGTCTGTTGGGATGCCCAGGTTTCTGGGTATTCAACAGGAACTGTTTGGTCAGCATCTCGTTTCTTTCCCTGATGGGGAGTATTCTCGCCTCATTATGTAGATGGTGTTCTGGGGACATAAGAAGACAGCCCGTGGCAATTCTGAGAGCAGTATTTTGGCAGGCCTGTAGCTTCTTCCAGTGGGTAATTTTTAGGCTTGGCGACCATATGGGTGACGCGTAGCACGTAATCGGCTGGCTAATTGCTTTGTATGTAGTCATGAGCGTTTCTTTATCTTTTCCCCAGGTACTGCCAGCAAGGGATTTGAGGATTTTGTTACGGCTCTGAATTCTCGGAACAATTGCGGCTGCGTGCTCACCAAAATGTAGATCCTGATCAAACGTCACACCCAAGATTTTGGGGTGTAGGACAGTCGGTAGCGTAGAGCCATCGACGTGGATGTTCAAAATGGTCGACATTTGGGACGTCCATGTTGTAAATAAGGTCGCGGAAGATTTAGTCGGTGATAATGCCAGGTTTCGCGAGGCGAAAAAACTGGAGAGATCAGGGAGGTAGCCGTTTATTTTATTGCATAGCTCATCGATCTGTGGGCCTGGGCCTGTGGCCATTACTGTGCAGTCATCGGCGTAGGAAACGATTGTGACTCCTTCCGGTGGTGAAGGTAGTTTAGATATGTAGAAATTAAACAAAAGTGGGGATAGGACACCACCCTGTGGCACCCCTTGTTTAATTCTCCTTGGCTTTGATGTTTCGTTTCTAAATAGCACCGATGCCTGCCGACCACCCAGATAATTTGCGGTCCACCTTTTAAGACATGGGGGAAGGGTAGACCCTTCCAGGTCTTGCAGTAACGAGCCGTGGTTGACCGTATCAAAAGCTTTTGATAGGTCTAGCGCTACGAGTACTGTTCTATGGTGGGGGTTTTGATTTAAACCGCAATTTATCTGGGTACTAATGGCATTTAGCGCGGAGGTAGTGCTATGGAGTTTTCTGAAGCCATGCTGATGGGAGGCTAGTTGCAAATTTGCTTGGAAATAAGGGAGCAAAATGGCTTCGAGCGTCTTTGCTACTGGCGATAGGAGAGATATCGGACGATACGACTCTCCTATGTTAGCTGGTTTACCAGGCTTTAGTAGCGGGACCACCTTGGCCATTCTCCATTTCTCGGGTATGACAAAGGTGGAAAGAGACAGGTTGAAGACCTGCGCTAAATATTTGAAACCCTCTTTCCCTAGGCTTTTAAGCATCGGCATGGCTATGCCGTCTGGGCCCACTGCTTTGGATGGTTTAGCGCGACCAATGGCGTCCTCAACCTCTTTAGCGGTGATGGTGATTGGTGACGCGCTGAATTTGTGTTTATGTGCGTGTCTGTTGGCCCTCCGTCTAACTTTGTCGACCGTAGAATGCATTATATATTGTCGGCAGAAAGCGCTCGCGCATTTTTTCGCATCCGACAGCACTTTGTCGCCAAAGGCGATGGAAACTTTGTCTTTGTGCTTAGTCGGATTCGATAGGGACTTTACGGTGGACCAAAGTTTACCCACACCGGTAGAGAGGTTACAACCTCTTAGGTGCTCCTCCCATTTCGCCCGCTTGTGTTCATCCACAAGCAATCTGATGCGTTGGTTTATATCCCTTATTTGGGGGTCGCCTGGATCAAGCTGCCTTATAAGGTCACGTTCTCTCGCTAAGTTTGCGGCCTCCGCCGGGAAGTGGGGCCGGATTTCGGGAATTCTCCCGGCGGGAATGAAACGTGCCGAGGCGGATTCAATGACCTTGCGGAAGGCACGCTCCCCTTGGCGGGCATCAGTCGGGATAGGGAGGGCAGCAAAGAGGTTGTCTGTAAAGGATTTATATTCTCCCCACTTTCCTTTTTTAAAGTTTATGAAAGTGCGTTTTTCGGTGACGATGAAGTCGGCGGTACGCTCGAGCGAAACAAGTATAGGCAGGTGGTCGGATGCCAATGATACCATCGGCTGCCAGTTGACGCAGTTTACGAGTTCTGCGCTCACGATTGAGATATCTGGCGAACTGTGACAGCTTCCTACCATACGTGTGGGGGCGTCTCCGTTTATTGTGCAGAACGTCGTTTCTTCTATTTGATCCGCCAACATCTCGCCCCTACTGTCCGCCCGCAAATTTGAATGCCATAGATCATGATGGGCATTGAAGTCGCCTAAAATAATGCGATTGTTTCCAGTGAGTAAGGCTCTAATATTAGGGTGGTATCCACCGGGGCAACAGGTGGCAGGGGGGATGTAGATGTTGATGATTTCTAGGTTTGCATCGCCTGACCGGACAGATAGGCCTTGACGTTCTAAGACGTTGTCCCTGCGGTCGATGCCAGGATCAAATATGTGATATTGCACAGAGTGGTGTATTATAAACGCGAGGCCGCCTCCATTTCCGCTCTCGCGATCTTTTCTGTGGACATTATACCCAGAGCAGGTCTGCAATGCAGATCGTGCTGTGAGTTTAGTCTCTTGAATCGCAGCAATGCGGATGTTGTGCCGCTTCATGAAATTGACTATCTCCGTAATCTTCCCAGTTAGTCCATTACAGTTTAACTGCAGAATTCTGAAGTGCATGAGGGGAGACGTCGCCACTCTGGGGGTAAGTGACGGGTGACTACGCCTGGGTTCAGGAAGGCCAGGACGCAATTGCTGTTGTGGCCCTGGGACTGGGCGTCCTTGGGCAAGCATTGGGGTACCCGGATGATTTGGGTTTGCGACCTGGCAACATGGCGCGATGAAACCCGTCGAGGGGTTGCCGTCGCGGAGACCAGAACATCTAGGAAAGTGGCACCACCCGAGGCAGGAGCTGCATTGGGCGGATGTCGCAAACATATATATTCTGTGCTGGCAAACGGTGCAAACGGAGGTAGGGACTAAGAGTCTGTTTCCCTGACCTACACGATTGCTGCCGGAAAAGAGGGGGGGAGAAGACGGGGGCAGGGGCTGTTGCTCAGCATTGCTTCCGACTCTACTACGAAGATTGTAGTTATGAGTGGTAGCAGCTGTTTGAGTTGTTGGCGCCGTAAGGCGCGAGCAGCAGCGGGTACTTGTTGTGGCTTGCTGAGCAGCGGGGCTGCTGGAAGGTAATGGGGGGGGCGCTTAGACGTAGACTACGGGACGCCCTTGGGCGTGAACAGCAAGGAGCCACAAAAGATTTATAAAAGTTACGTGGACGTCGGGTTTTGGGATCAAGCCCAGAACAACCTGTCCGATGCAACCATCCCTTACACGAGACACACTGAACAGAGTATGACCGTCCTAAAAAGATTCTTTTCCGGCAGATGCAGCAAAACCATTTCTCAGGACCGAGGTCAGGAGACGGACCCGGATTGGATTCGATACCTTCCCGGAGCAAGAGAATATGGAGCAGTCCTGCTGCAAGGAGCTGCTGGGAGGATGACAATTTGTGGGAGGGACGAAACAAATTAAATGGGGTTACACTGAAATGACAGTCCTTGGTCGGGAAAAATCCCGAGTCGCTCCGGTACATAGAACCGACTGCCTTGGGAAGCGAAACAATGAACAGGTCTCCCAGTTTTTCTAATTTTTTGACCTCACTCGACCTGGCGTTATCACCGACCAAATCCACGGCAACTCTGTTCACGGCATGGAAGGAACAGATGACGCAAATATTCGACTTTGAAGTCGATGGTGTCACGCTACCGACCGTCAGTCACCCAAAGATCTTAGAGGTAATGTTCGATAATACTCTCACCTTCAAGGGACATGCTACCGAAATTGTACCTAAGGTACAAAGCCACAACAGTGCCGGCAGCACTTGGGGAAATGGTAAAGAAACGTTGCTAACCACTTACAAAGCAGTTGGCTGGTCGTTCATGTGGTACGCGATACCAGTTTGGTCGCCTGGTCTTAAAACACGTACTGCAAAAGACTGCAGACCTGGCAAAATGTTGCAGTCAGAACTGCCACGGGATGCCCCCTTATGACCTCTTTGCATCACCTACATAGCGAGGCCAAAGAACTCAACATTGAAGAGCACAACGAAATGACTGGCTCCCACTCGTCCGTTTGTCACGCTAGCGAATATTTTGATCGGAATCACTTGGCATTCCGACAGCATATTCAATAGAAGTAAGGAATTAATTGTAATATCGAATTGTATTTAGTAGTTTAAGTTTTAGGCCTTAACAGCCGTAATAATAAATAAAAAATTTAATTAAATTGTCACAAACCAGCACACCCTAGCAAACAACTCCTTGATCTAGGCTATGTGGCTCTGTAATTTCATGCGTTTTTTACATGATTCGGTTTTTCAAAGGTCATCCAAAGTTATAAGGTAAATAATGGTTGAAAATTAAAAAATGTATCAGACAAACGACTCATATAAAAGTCCATTAGCAAATAATTGAGATGCCATAACGAAAGTTTGTACTATATGAGCGTGTTAGCTTTTTCATTGTGTATTTTCGAAACATTATTTTCTATTTAAGTATTTGTAGGTTCGCTGTATGTAAGTGCGAAGTCAAATTCTGAATTTAAAGTTAAAGGAAAATCGGCTATTTTTTTTTCTTTTTTCAATATAACTCTATACCATTTCATGAAATATTTAGTACAACATGCAGAATTTCCAGAAAACCTACTGGCAGTTTAAAAATGACTATGATTACCAGAGCATCGCCTGCTAAATACGTGTATGATACATTCATATTTGTTACAGGATTCCCGTAGGTGTGGTTGACAAATGAGTTGCGGAAGTTCTGAAGCTAAAACGCTTTGTATTGCGCTTATTAACCCCTTGAATCCCTTCAGTTTCTTATCTAGCCCAAAACCTGGCCCTTTCTCTTAAATTATTGAGCTAATAAGAAAGAAGTAATAAATACTCACCTTTGGTAATATTTTCTGTTGCATGTTTGGACCATATTGCTGCTGCTGCTGTTCAACTGAACCAGTGCGTGTTTGTTGTTGCTGCTGCTGTTGCGCTGGCAATATTTGTTTCGTTATAATTGTTTGAGAATTTAATTGACTTTGTTGCGTTGCTGGTGGTGCTTGTGTGATTACCGTCTCTTTAATTTCAATTGCTCGTCCACCAATTATAACCTGACGTTTATCCGTATGGCCGGATATAATATGTTGTTGTATTATAGATTGATGTTGTTGTAGCTGAGGTATTTGAATAGGTGGAGGTGGTGCCAAACCTGGTGCTGCCTGAACAATAGAAACTGTTTTACCCAAACGTGAAATCGTAGCCGGTTGATGTTGATGAGCAACTGTTTGCTGTTGTAGACTCGTTGGTGGCATTTGTGGTTGGTGTAACTTAATAGTTGCCGGTATATGATTTAATTGTGAGAGTAATGATGGTGAAATTTGTGCTGTTGCCGGTTGTGTTTGGGCCATTGTAGTGATTTGCGGCGTTGACATCAATTGATGGCGTTGTAATATTTGATTGCTACTGAAACATTTGTTGTTATACCACTACTGCTAACTGGAATATGCTGTATAGGTGTGGCAGTGCCGGTTTGGGGATTTATGAAATATTGTTGCGTTGTAGGATGAGCGGATAGCGTTGGCTGAGGACGTTGGGTAACTAAAACCTGTTGGCCTTGAGGTGTTGTCATTATCATTTTTTGGCCACCTGTTGTAATAAGTTGTGGTTGTGCTTGTTGACCAGATATTGGCTGCTGTTGTAAAATTATAATAGTCTTTGTTCCAGCCGATTGTTGTTGTGGCGTTTGTGTAACCAAAACTGTTTGTTGCGGTGGTGGTGGTTGCGGTTGTTGTGCTACAAGATAAGTCTGACCCTGATGATTTGTAGCAAGAACGTATTGAGTTGGTTGGGTTTGTTGTTGCTGTGCTACGGACTGTGACATATTCTGTGTGATTACTTGTTGCAAAAGTTTTTGTGGCTGTTGTGATTGTTCAAGCGTTTTCTGTTGCAGTATAACCGGTACTGTTTGTAAGCCCTGATCGGTTTTGATTGTTGCCATGGCTGTTGGCAACTGTGTTGTCTGTCCCATGCCGCCACTGTGTGTTGCTAACTTTATTTGTGGTGATTGATTGGATTGAAATATAATTTGTCGCTGTACACCTTGCAGGGCGGCTTGTTGTATATTGGCTGGTATTAAAATTTGTTGTTGTTGAATGGAGTCGTTCGATGCTGTTTGATTAATTGATTGGGTAGTAGATGTAGATGACGATGACAATGCTGCTGTTGTCATTGGCAGTGGAGGTATGTCTTCCAAATCCTCATCTTCAAGTATTGATGCAGCCATTTCAGCGTATAAATTTGCAGCATTTTTCGAAGGTGTTACTTGCACATCATCCAGTTTACTAGTTAAAGGCTCTAGAGTAGGGCGCTTTGTCGGTTCACTGCTGTCCTCAATTTTACGTTTTATAATTGTAGCAGGTATTGGTGGTTCACCACCTTTTTTATCAAGCACGTCCACTAAAATTTGATTTGCAATAATTACTGGACGTCCGCTAGAATCTTTAGCCACGTTATTACCACTCAATGGCGCCAAAGGTGGTGGTGTTGATTCAAGCAAAGGTTTCTTTTCTAATGGCTTAATTGTAGTTTGTCCAACTTTTAGTGACGTATTTTGCATTAAAGTATTACTAACCAACGCGCTTATAGCAGTACTCGGTACTTTAATGGGCTGATTGACAGGTGCAGTGGTAGTAATGTTTGTCGACACACTTTCTTGTGGCGAAGGCGCTCTACTTGTAACATTTGTATTCAATTCTTTATGATTCTTTTGTTGACGCTGTGTAACTTTATTAGCCAACATACTTTTGATCAGTGATGACGATGGTTGTCCAGTCGTGTCGACGGTCTGCTGTAAGGCTAATGTAGCCACTGTGGCACCTTGAGCTATTAGCATGGGTGCAGCAGAATTTGTTATTAGCTCTTCGTTAGCAGTTCTATCTATTTCCATTGGTTCTTCTAAATTGGCTGTAGTCGTTATTGTGGAGCTTGGTAAAGATTGATTTAATGTTTCAGTAGTAGTGACAGGAGTTTCTTGTTGTATTTTGGGTTTCTTTTTCAATTTGCGTCCAGCTGCTGATAGAGATTCAATGCTTGTTGATGTTGAAGACAATTTGCTATCTGGGGTTTTTGGTCGTATTGGTTGAATTGGTAAAGGCTGTGCACGCAAACGTAATCCAACATAATGCAAACCTGGCAAACTTGTGCCATCGTTAAGACGCACAGTTACCGGACCAGCATTATTGCTAAAAATTAAGCGCACAAGCTTTGGAAATTGTACATGATTTACAAAAGTATGTTTACCAGACTTTTGGCAGTGTGTTAAATAAATGCGATACAATTCCTGTTGATCAATATGACTCTCTGTTGCAGCTGTGCGTTCAAAGGTAGCACCTAACCATCCCAATGCATATTGTTCGTCTTCTAGCGCAGTGTTTTTTGGTGTTTGAATTGAGTTAGGAGATTGTTGTGGTGTTGTTGTTGTTGTTGGGACTGTATGTTGTTGTTGCTGCTGCTGTTGTACTAGCGATACCGATTCTGCAGTCATCGTTGTCGGTTGATCACCTTGAAGTGTTTGATCCTGTTGAATTTTCGCAACTTCAGTTGAAATTTGGGATATTGGAACTTTGGGTAGCTGTGGCTGCACCTGCGTTTGTGTCTGTGACATTGCTGAAGGTGTAATCTGCGCTGGTAATATAACTGGGACGGGTAAAGGTGGTTGTGGCGTTGGCAATTGAAGTGCTGCGGTAAATACCTGCCTAGTTGGTTTTGCCGTCACTGTTGCATTTTGTAAATTTGCTATATTTTGTGCCACCATTGGCAACATGTTACCAGGCACTGTTTCAACAACTCTCATCAAGATACAACCATCTGGCCCGTATGATTGTGCTTCCACAGTGATCAAGGAAACTAGTTGATCAATAATTCCCCTCACTTGCATTACAAGATGACACGAACGCGTGCCCAAAGAAGTTAGCGCATAAATAGCTTCCAAAGTAAATATTAGTAACATTATATCATTTAGGCATAGGAACTGGCAAAGGGTTTCATAAAATGTTATTGATAGGCATTTATTTATAGGCTCTTCATTGATATCTTTCTGGCACAACTTGTACAATATCTCCAAACTGTTTATAATGACGCCACGATCTAAACTTTCAACACCATCGCATATAGTTGCCAATAGACTGCGGGAGACATCATCCGTAGACGGATCAAGCAATTCAATTTCCGAAGCTATATTACCGGCTATATCTAAAACTTGATTATGTAAATTAGCCCAACGTATGTTCGCTCCCATCACTATAAAGCGAATAAAAGTGCGGCTCTTTGCAAGAACAGGTAAATTTTCTTCAAAGAAACTCAGATTTCGTAAAATTGCAACAATCTGTTGCACGCGTTGGCCGATGTATTCCTGTGTACCTTCACCACGTCCCAAATTCAAGAAATCTAATTCATTACAATCTTCGAAATATTCATGTTTCTTTATGTCTACGAAGTTTTGAATATCATCTATTGCTCCCGCATCACGCATAGCTTGTTCGTCTGTATATAAATCCAAAATGTGTGGTTTGTCATGTAATAAATCTCTCCAAAATGCAAAAAGTGAATGTTCTCGTGCTTGCGTGTAGACATGGTGAAATAATTTACGCAATGTATAATCGGAGAAGACACCACTGTGCGCCAATAACATGTCTAATATTTTGGGATACTCATTCAATTTTAATGTGTGCTTGTTTTCATTTGCCATCAAAGAACACACATTAATGGCAAAGTCTTGCTCATTAGGTAGTGGCGAAATTAGAGATAGCATTAATTTTTCAAATGGTGATCCCTTATGTAAATCGGTAGATAATTTATAGGTACGACGTCGATCCATATTTACAATATGTTGTCGGTAATTATAGGACATTGGTACAGAATTAACGGCAACATTGATGCCAGTGCTAGCATACACTGTTGGTGGATAACGACTGCGCGAACGACCACCACTCTCCAGGGCTTCCACTGAATCGAATGCGTCCAACTTATCAGGATCTTCGCCGAGAAAATTTTGTTTTTCATACTTTTCTAAACAACGCCTATAAATATATTTCAGAGCTGCAATAGCATTTACACACTTCTCAGGTATTCCTAATTCTGGCAAAATTTCATCCCATTCATCACGTTGATTCACCTTATAAAAACCGCCACGTTCAGTTACCTCGGCATAAAGCTGGTGTAGATCCACTTCACGTCCATTTATTTTCGGTTTATGCATTATAGGTGTTCTAATAGTAATACAATATTATTTAAAAACATTTTTATGCAGTTGTACAATATAGTATTTGCGGCATTTGTTTTAAAGAAATCTAACTCGAGCCCTGACAAAATATAGAAAATTCTTATTCGTGTTGCAATAACGGTCACATTGAAAGGTTACGAAAATTAAAAAATAAAGCTACGAGACGCATACTAAGATGCAATAAATACACACCAGTTGATTTTATTCGGGAAGCACTGCAGTGGTTAGGTTAGGTTAGGTGGTAGCTGCCCTGATAAGGATAGCTCACTTGGACAACACGAAGGTCCGTTGTGATACCACATATAATAAACTAAAATGACGGTGACGTAGATATAGCTACTTAGAGAATCGTTGGGTAGCAACGATAAAGCTCCGAATGATACCGATCTCAACTTTGGATAAATCATCGGGAGATCCAAGTGGGTCGCGACCGAAGTACTTTCGCCTAGTTCTGGCAAAAGCTGGACAATCAAGCATAAAATGTAAAGTGATTTGGTGATTCCACCTCATCATCCTCCATGCGTTGCAGCGGGATGGAGTTTCCAGTATATTGAGACGTACCGCATGGATAACCATGGGGCAGTGCCCCGTCAAAACCCCAATGACCATTGATACAGTGGTTAAGTATCAAACAATGTCAAGATAATTAATACCCTTTCATTGGTTTACAAAGGCAAAACGGGGCAAGCCGCGGAATAAAAACAAGAGAAAATTAATATATGTACGTTGGCTAAGTCCAACCTTACAACCAAAGGAAAGTGAATAATTTTAGACTTCAACGCCATTTAACTTCGGCAGCTAAAAATAATCCATTCTACAAAGGACTAAACGTATTTAATTCAATGGCATCGAATATAAAAAACGAAAGCAGTTATCACTTATTTAAAACGAAATGTATCCAGTATTAACGAGACTCAATTTAACCTATTTTTAAAAAGGTTTTATTTAGGTTGACTTGGTAGGCTGCACGGCTGCACGGCCGGGCGTTGTGAACGAATTTTGTAATTAAGATTTAAGTAACTTCCCGATAAGCTACAAGCTTGAAACTTGGAATATAGTTCAGAACCCGATGACAATGCAATAATACGAAAAAAATCGCCGCTAGGTGGCGCAAGGACCGAGATATTAACAAAAATCGTATTTGTGGTCCGATTTGGCTTATATTTGGAAATCGTAATACATACAAGAATAGAACGCGACCTATGAAAAAAATCGCCGCTAGGTGGCGCATGGATCGAGATATTAACAAAACTCGTATTTGTGGTCCGATTTGGCTCATATTTGGAACACATAATATATACAAGAATAGAAGGCGACCTATGAAAAAAATCGCCGCTAGGTGGCGCAAGGATCGAGATATTCACAAAAATCGTATTTGTGGTCCGATTTGGTTCATATTTGGAACACATAATACATACAAGAATAGAAAGCGACCTAAGGAAAAAATTGCCACTAGGTGGCGCAATGATCGAGATATTCAAAAAATCGTATTTGTGGTTCGATTTGGCTTATATTTGGAACACATAATATATACAAGAATAGAAGGCGACCTATGAAAAAAAATCGCCGCCAGGTGGCGCAAATATCGAGATATTCAAAAAAATCGTATTTGTGGTCCGATTTGGTCCATATTCGGAACAAATATTACATACAGTCCGGTAGAAGTGACATCAAAATAGGGAGGAGGGACAAGCATACGTGGCGCAGCATCGAGTAAAGCCTTTGGAAGGATTATGTATTGAGGACTTAGATTGTAACAAATTGTCAGGAAAGAGTCCTTGTAATAATCAGCCCTATTCTGCATTTCGACTTGGATTGGAATTTTTTCGATTTGGCAATTTTGGTATTCTGTGTTCCAATCTCTTTCGATCCAACTTCGAATCGTTCGATTTTTTGTATTCTGCATTTCGATCGTAGTTCCGTTTTTCTAAGTTGCAAATTAGTTGGCGGAAAAATATTTTCTTTTTATTTTTTTATTAATTTATAACAGAAATTTTAACAAAAATGTAAGTAAAACTTGTTAAGAAACGTAGAAGGCTTGATGATGATTGTTTTTTATATGTTTCCAGGTCAAAAACAACATGTCGATGTCGAAGTCCTTGGACGTATTTGCCCCGCAAAAGTATCTAACACATACCTGAAAGCATCCTTGTTAAGTCGAAAGTTTTTTTTGAACCTAAATAAGAAAATAAGTCATTAAACTTTACCACTTTTAAGTTCAATTTCTTGCAATTCGCCACTCATCTCAAATGGATTACACAAATCTCGCAATATTTGCCTTTCCATTCTCGCCTGGCAATTTTCGTATGCGTTGCTTTCCAACTCCATAAATAATGCCGCGGCTATTGATTCCATTATAATAGACAACTATAATTTGTGTCTGTTCGTTGGGTCCAGTTATATGCCAAAGCAAGCTGCCGGCGTAGAGGAAGGTGAAGCGAAAACGTAAACAATCCTTGCGGAAAGAATAAATAAACCTTTATAAAGTATTTTAGGCCAGTGCAATGAAATTAGCATCCTTAAAATTCAGAAAATGTCAACTATATTCGTGCAGGAATCCGTTTTAACAAAACTTGGTGGCCACGGCAGGGAATTGGCCAAAAGAACGACAAAAACACACTTACAATTATGAAAGCACTTCACTCAAAAAAATATAACACTGCGGCAATATATTCTATTGCTTTTTTTTGTACAAAATGGCGTGGATAATAAAATATAAACGTTTTTCAGTGTTTTTTACAAATTTTCTTTAATTTATTTTGTTCCAATGTTCACACATTCCGTACTAACAGCTGATTTCGAAAAACCATTTGCTCTTCCTCTTCTCTTTACGATTCCGTCGTAATGCAGAATACCAAACTTCGATTAAAGCGGAGCGTAGAACGGGAACGTAATCGAAATGCAGAATAGGGGTGAATAATAATAATCATCCCAATTCTAAACCAAAATTCCGTGCGAGTTTTTTCCCTTCTCGGATTCCTCGTATTCTAAATAAAAATTCCTTGTGAGTTTTTCACTTCTCCCTTTCCTCCTATTCTGAACAATGTTCGAAAAAGCGGAAACCGGTTATGGGAGAAAAGTAGGTATTATGAATGTGAGGGAGACGGAGATTTCTCTGCCATTTCATAGGAGTTTTTTCACTTGTTAAATTAAAGGGAATGCATCAAAATAGTTAAAGGAAATTGGTTCTTTTAAGAAAGAACACTTATTTGTACAAATGTGTGCTAAAATATGTATTTACATTCTACCACAATATTCTCACTGTTAATACAACAACAACTACAACCACAATATTCTTTATTTTAAGTCGAAAAGTATATCATAAGCAACGGTAGAGCTCTTGGTATACATATTTGATGCAGCCATCCAGAAATTGCGCAAGGATTTTTTAATAAGGCTTAAATAGATTTTGGCATATGACGAAGGACGAATTCAACTCAACTTGGCCGCCAGAAAATTGCCTTGCTGAATGAAAGCAGGCAACTCCAGCCGATTTGTATTATGCGGCCGTCTTCTTCGTATGTTCCGCTGTTGATGTTGCTGTGGCATTAATTCATTACTCATTTCAGTGAATACCACATGAAATGCAATAAATACTGTGCATTGTTTATATTTTATTTCTTAATTTCCAACAAATTTGCAACAATGATTAAACTTTTAAATTTTTTAAACAAAAGAAGAAATGTGCAACGAAATTTCAATTGACAAAACAGCTGACTTCGAAATTCCTATTCCCCAATTATTATTCTCCCTAGGAGAACAGAATTGGAGGAATTTTTCCGCGGGAATAAAAAAATCCGCGAGAACAAAATTCCGCGAGAATATTTAGAATTGGTCTGAATGAGTCACTAAATGAACTAAATAGAATGAGAAATAATAGGCAATTAAATGAAGACTACAAATTTGAAAATAAAATAATTAAAAAAAAATTGTCAGTTAAACGGTTTTATTGAAAACAATACTTAGATGAAGTAATAATACTAAAAGCTACAAAATAATTAGGTAGGTCCTAGGTACTAGTCATCACACTCCTCATCTATCTAGGGCGTTGATCAGACAATTAAATAAAAGCGTTGAACACGTCAAATTTCTGTTGATAGTCATATATAGGACCAACGGAACCTTAATCAGGTTATGCTACGTCTCACATTTTTAGAAATTTCACACGCCCAACGTTTTTATTTAATTTTCTGATCAACGCCCTATTGATGAGGAGTGTGATGACTAGTACCTAGGACCTACATAATTATTTTCTAGCTTTTAGTATTATTATTTCATGTAAGTATTGTTCTCAATAAAACCGTTCAGAAAATGTCTTTTGACAGAATCAAAATGTTTAACTTCCGTTTTCGGATTCGCCTTCTTGAATCCAAAACGGGCCTTGTCTTGCCGTTGTATGAATTACCGATACTGTGATCTCCTTAACTATCTATAATTCCTGGAAGAAATTTGTTTTAAAAATGCTGGTAACGTTTCACAAAATGATACACCACCTAATTTTTATAAAAAAATTTTCAAAGCGGGTATCAAAAGACGCGTTTCGACTTCCGAGATGTTGTTGTTGTAGCGATAAGGTTTCTCCCCGAAGGCTTTGGGGAGTGTTATCAATGTGGTGGTCCTTTGCCGGATAAAGATCCGGTACGCTCCGGTAACACAGCACCATTAGGTGCTAGCCCGACCATCTCGGGAACGATTTATATGGCCACATTAAACCTTCAGGCCATCCCTCCCTCCCCATCCCCAAGTTCCACGAGGAGCTTGGGGTCGCCAGAGCCTCGTCTGTTAGTGAAACAGGATTCTGTGGGCCTGGCCTGTGGCCATTATTGTGCAGTCATCGGCGTAGGAAACGATTGTGACTCCTTCCGGTGGTGAAGGTAGCTTAGATATGTAGAAATTAAACAAAAGTGGGGATAGGACACCACCCTGTGGCACCCCTTGTTTAATTCTCCTTGGTTTTGATGTTTCGTTCTGAATTGCACCGATGCCTGCCGACCACCCAGATAATTTGCGGTCCACCTGTTAAGACATGGGGGAAGGGTAGACCCTTCCAGGTCTTGCAGTAATGAGCCATGGTTGACCGTATCAAAGGCTTTTGATAGGTCTAGCGCTACGAGTACTGTTCTATGGTGGGGGTATTGATTCAAACCGCAATTTATCTGGGTGCTAATGACATTTAGCGCGGAGGTAGTGCTATAGAGTTTTCTGAAGCCATGCTGATGAGGGGCTAGCTGCAAATGTGCTTGGAAATAAGGGAGCAAAATGGCTTCAAGCGTCTTTGCCACTGGCGATAGGAGAGATATCGGACGATATGACTCACCTACGTTAGCTGGTTTCCCAGGCTTTAGTAGCGGGACCACCTTGGCCATTTTCCATTTCTCGGGTATGACAAAGGTGGAAAGAGACAGGTTGAAGACATGCGCTAAATATTTGAAACCCTCTTTCCCTAGTTTTTTAAGCATGGCTATGCCGTCTGGGCCCACTGCTTTTGGATGGTTTAGCGCGACCAATGGCGTCCTCAAACTCTCTAGCGGTGATGGTGATTGGTGACGCGCTGAATTTGTGTTTATGTGCGTGTCTATTGGCTCTCCGTCTATCTTTGTCGACCGTAGGATGCATTATATATTGTCGGCAGAAAGCGCTCGCGCATTTTTTCGCATCCGACAGCACCTTATCGCCAAAGGCGATGGAAACTTTGTCTTTGTGCTCAGTCGGATTCGATAGGGACTTTACGGTGGACCAAAGTTTACCTACACCGGTAGAGAGGTTACAACCTCTTAGGTGCTCTTCCCATTTCGCCCGCTTGTGTTCGTCCACAAGCAATCTGATGCGTTGGTTTATATCCCTTATTTGGGGGTCGCCTGGATCAAGCTGTCTTATAAGGTCGCGTTCCCTCGCTAAGCTCGCGGCCTCCGCCGGGAAGTGGGGCCGGATTTCGGGAATTCTCCCGGCGGGAATGAAATGTGCCGAGGCGGATTCAATGACCTTACGGAAGGCCACACTCCCCTTGGCGGGCATCAGTCGGGATAGGGAGGGCAGCAAAGCTGCTGTCTGTTGCAGATTTATATTCTTCCCACTTTCCTTTTTTGAAGTTTATGAAAGTGCGTTTTTCGGTGACGATGAAGTCGGCGGTACGCTCGAACGAAATAAGTATGGGCAGGTGGTCGGATGCCAATGTTACCATCGGCTGCCAGTTGACGCAGTTTACGAGTTCTGCGCTCACGATTGAGATGTCTGGCGAGCTATGACAGCTTCCTACCATACGTGTGGGGGCGTCTCCGTTTATTGTGCAGAACGTCGTTTCTTCTATTTGATCCGCCAACATCTCACCCCTACTGTCCGCCCGCAAGTTTGAATGCCATAGGTCGTGATGGGCATTGAAATCGCCTAAGATAATGCGACTGTTGCCAGTGAGAAAGGCCTCGATATTAGGGCGGTATCCACTGGGGCAACAGGTGACAGGAGGGATGTAGATGTTGATGATTTCTAGATTTGCATCGCCTGACCGGACAGATAGGCCTTGACGTTCTAAGACATTGTCCCTGCGGTCGATGCTAGGATCAAATATATAATATTGCACAGAGTGGTGTATAATAAACGCGAGGCCGCCTCCATTTCCGCTCTCGCGGTCTTTCCTGTGGACATTATACCCAGAGCAGGTCTGCAATGCAGATCTTGCTGTGAGTTTAGTCTCTTGAATCGCAGCAATGCGGATGTTGTGCCGCTTCATGAAATCGACTATCTCCGTAATCTTCCCCGTTAGTCCATTACAGTTTAACTGCAGAATTCTGAAGTGCATGAGGGGTGACGCCGCCACTCTAGGGGTAAGTGACGGGTGACTACGCCTAGGTTGTGGAAGGCCAGGACGCAATTGCTGTTGTGGCCTTGGGACTGGGCGCCCTTGGGCAAGCATTGGGGTACCCGGATGATTTGGGTTTGCGACGTGGCAACATGGCGCGATGAAACCCGTCGAGGGGTTGCCGTCGCGGATACCAGAACATCTAGGAAAGTGGCACCACCCAAGGCAGGAACTGCATTGAGCGGATGTCGCAAACCTATATATTCTGTGCTGGCAGACGGTGCAAACGGAGGTAGGGACTAAGAGTCTGTTTCCCTGACCTGCACGATTGCTGCCAGAAAAGAGGGGGGAGAAGAAGACGGGGGCAGGGGCTGATGCTCAGCATTGCTACCAGCTCTACTACGAAGGTAGTAGTTATGAGTGGTATCAGCTGTTTGAGTTGTTGGCGCCGTGGGGCGCGAGCAGCAGCGGGTACTTCTTGTGGCTTGCTGAGCAGCGAGGCTGCTGGAAGGTAGTGGGGGGGCACTTAGGCGAAGACTACGGGACGCCCTTGGGCGTGAGCAGCAAGGAGCCACAAAATATTTATAAAAGTTACGTGGACGTCGGGTTTTGGGATCAAGCCCAGAACAACCTGTCCGATGCAACCATCCCTTGCACGAGACACACTGAACAGAGTATGACCGTCCTAAAAAGATTCTTTTCTGGCAAATGCAGCAAAACCATTTCTCAGGAGACGGACCCGGATTGGGTTCGATACCTTCCCGGAGTAAGAGAATATGTAGCATTCCTGCTGCAAGGAGCTGCTGGGAGGATGACAATTTGTGGGAGGGACGAAACAAATTAAATGGGGTCACACTGAAATGACAGTCCTTGGTCGGGAAAAATCCCGAGTCGCTCCGGTACATAGAACCGACTGCCTTGGGTCGCGCTACACAGCCCCTTGAATCTGGTATTTTAGTCGCATCTTACGACAGGCATACCTACCGCGGGTATATTCTGACGCCTAACCCGCTGGGGGATATATTTTGTGTCGTAACCGATTGTTATATTGGAGTTTTTTATTGCGAAAAATGTTAGAAAAGTTCCCAATGAGTGGGAAAAATAATTTCACTTGCAGTGTGCTAGCACCTTTAACCAAAGCAAATGTCAAATTCTTATGCTTCGTAGCACCAAAAGTTGAAAGTTGGCGACTTTTTAATGTCAGATGCCGCCAATGTCGCTCAATATACCGTTCTCCATAAAAATACGTGCAATATACTCATAATGCATACGATTGAGTTAAACGCATCTATATGCAAAACTGCTTTTGTGACTGGGCTTTTACGGTGCTTTTACGAGGAGCGTCATATATATATGTATATGTATTTTCTACTTACGCACGCCGCTCGTGGAATTGCTGCAAGTCGCGATAGAACTCATCAGGGGGTTTTGGCATCATTTTCCCTTTTGTAGAGGGGTTAGGGGGAGCTGAATTTGTAAGAGCATCCTGATTTACAGCAGCCATGGTATTTTGCGTGGATTTCACACGAGTTGGTGTTCCGCTCACTGCACTTGTAGTGTTCGGCAGGCTAAAGGCCGTCACCGGCGTATTTCTTATCTCACTAACAGGTTGCAATTCATTTTGTAAAAACTCTCCGCCATATTGATCAAAGTCATACACTTAAAAGAAGTTTGTACACCCTTTTCCAAAATATATCTGATAAATCATTCAACAAGGAGAAGCGAAGCCAGGAATTGCCAAGAATATTTTATTTTGTGCTTTGAGTTGCCAACTATTTTAAAACCACAAAACTTCAAAAAATGAAGGACAGATTCTTTGCACATCCAAAGTGACTCACGGTCGCCCAAGAAAGAAAGTTTATGGCGTTCATTTACTCAGATTCTACAGCACATCAATAAACTCTACCGCTGCTTGCCATGCAAGAGGTATTCGTCATATCTTCTGTTTGAAACTTCTCTCGATATTTTTGGATGCGTGTTAGCAGTCCACCACTGTTGTAAATTTTTAGATTTCATTGTGTAGTGTTTCCCTTAAAAAACGGCCACTATTATGCTAGTTCTGTCAATGTCTATCGGTCCCAATTTTTCGTTTTTTATTGCAAACTTTTCCGTTTGCTGTATTTTAATGAGAAGAATCTTTTTCTAAGCGGGTCCGCCCCTTACAGGCGCTTGGCAAAACTCCGATCCTTTTTTTGGAATGAAAAGCTTTTCAGTGAAGTTTCATCTGCCTTGCCGACGCCATTTTAAGTCAGCATTGAACATGTAGCTCCCTAAAGTGTTAAACTATATTTTTTAATAAATTTTAATTGATATTTAAATAAATATATTGGCGCATGATCATAGCCAAATTAAATTGGTTTTAAATTTAGTTGTAGCTTTTTGACATAATTCTCGATGAGCTATCTGTCAAAAAGCAGCAACTAAATTCAAAAATATTTTATTTCGACTATGAATATGCGCCATCACTTTTAAAAATTTTAAAAATACCTAACTAGACAATTTTTATTTTGAATAGATAACCACAACATATACAACAAAAAAATATATTGTACTTTATGCTTTAATTTTTAAATAATTTTTAAGTGAGTTTTCTTTTTACATGAAAATTTTTGAATGACTTATGACTGAAATTTTGATGATTAATATTGTAACGAATTTGCTTGCAAATCCTCTGCTAAGTTCGTATCGCTAAACTGTTGAATAAATAACTCCAATATTGAATAATGGAAAAATGGCCTTTATTAAAGTACTTCACAATAACACTTATACTTTGCTACTCGCTGGCTTAATACCAAACTGATTGATAACTCAAATTAAACTCTACTATTGGCCGCCAGATCGCGTGCTTAATCAATCACTGATTGATTGCTCAACTCAAACTGAATTACATTTTACTCGCTTGTGCCGTTTTATAGTTTACGCTGCATACATCTAGGCTCTTCTATTTCCAGAACTTACCAACTATTTCGAGTGTTTATAGTTCTCATATAGTTTCTACTTGTTTACAATTTTCTACTTTTCAGCGTCTCTCAGATGTATGTGAGTTTGTAGTTTACAGTCTCTCGCACACACATAGGCGTATAAGTAAATGCATCTGTGTGTGACATCTCTCGGCTGCCTTATATATGTGTATACATGATTTGATTATTGACGTGAACATCGCTTAGCATCGCCTTAGTGATGGTATAGCTTAGGGATGCTAATATCCGTGACACTGCCCTCCACCTAAGTCTGATCGTCCCGATCAGACAAATCTCTCGATCTAAACGCTGCTAGCATCGCCAAATGTACCACTCTTCTACTCCGTGGTTTCTCAATGCTTTGTATGCGGTAGATGGTATCACTGATCTTCTTCACAACCTTGTACGGGCCTTCCCAACTGCACCGAAATTTGGATGGAACACCTTTCCGCCGGCGAGGGTTGTATAACAGTACAAAATCTCCCGCCAAGAAACCTTTCGAATTATTTTCCTTGTCGTACCTGTGTTCATCTTACTACTCATTATCCTGGATCGTTCCCCTCGCACTCTGTTGCTTGACCAATGAAGAACTACTTCGCAGAGCTTGCGCTGGACGGATTTCCTTTGCATAATCAGTATCGTTCCGACGCTTCACAACAGTAGTGTGCCTTGGCTTGAAACCACCCTTGCATTCTTTCTTCGTTTCAGTACGTCCGTTAGGGCTTTTCAATGCCAGTGTTTCTCTCACAGGTACCTTCGGTTTTGATTTGTTTGGCCCATTTGTTCCATCAACCTTTACCTTTGAATTTCGTGGCCTTCGTCGAGTCTTCTCCACCAGTACCCGATTACTGCTGAACCCTTTTTCCAAACTAAAGTTAAGTGGCACATCTTGGTTCTCATAACACATCACCCTTCTCTGCATATCGATCTTGATGTCATGGTCAACCAAGAAATCCACTCCCAATATAACTTCATCAACAATCTCCGCCACAACAAATTTGTGTAGAACCATGACCTTCCCAATCAATACTTCACATATCACTTCTCCCTGAACTTGGTTATACTCGCCAGTGACCGTACGCAACTTTGCTCCAGGTAACGGTTTTACTCTCCTGTTGACCAAGTCAGATCGGATCAAGGAATGAGATGGCGCCCGTATCTACTAGTCCAGTACTCGTTCTTTGCCATCCACATTCCCTCTGACGGTAAGACTGCTCGATTTTCTACCAATTTGCGACACAGATATCACAGGGCATTCAATAGCTGGATCTAGCTCTCTACCTCTTACTCGCTCTTGCTCATCTCCTCCAGCTTTGCGTTTACGGCCACCCACATTGTTGGAACTATTAAGACCAAGATCGCAATGACGTGCTATGTGACCGGACTTCCCGCATTTGAAGCATTTGATAACTTTTTCACTTCGCTTTTGCGATCCTTTCAGTGCCTCCAATATTGCGTCTACCCACTCTGGCCTTTCTACTTCCACACGGCGTGCTTTGAAAACTGGCTTACACAGAAGCGACGCCGTTTCTTGAATCAGAGCTTGTGACTACCGTTTCTGCGAATGTTGGCTTTTGGGTTCGCGTATGTGGCTCGCTTCGTTTCGACGTCCCTTATGCCATTTATAAAGCTCTGAATCTTCACTCTTTCCGTGTATTCCACGGGTGCATCCGCATTTGCAAGATGAGCCAATCTTTCAATGTCCGAAGCAAACTCCTGCAAGTCTCGTTAGCTTTTGGTAGCGGTTTTGCAATTCTATTTGAAATATCTGTTTCCTGTGTTCGCTTCCGTATCGCCGTTCTACAGCAGCCATCAATGCGTCATAACTGTTCCGTTCGTACTCTGGAATAGTCTGTAAGATTTCGGCAGCTGGTCCTTTCAATGCTACGAAGAGTGCGGCAACTTTATCTTCCACATTCCAGTTGTTCACTGCTGCGGTCTTCTCAAACTGTAGCTTAAAGACCTGAAAGGAACAGAACCGTCAAAGGATGGTGTTTTTACCTTTGAATTACTAGTTGAAACTGCTGGGCGATTCAGTTGCAACTGCTCGATACGTCCTCTCAAAGCATCCGCCTCGGCCTCGATTTTTTCTTCAAACTGTAAATTTTTTGTATCTTGCGCCTCCAACTTCGAGGAAATACGTCCTTCTTGCTCTTCCAGTTGAGCAGAGATCTGCGATGATATCTGTGCTGAAATTTGGCCGACATTTCGGATATCCGTTCCTCTTGTGCTTCAATCTTCGCTGTTATATAGCGGTTCTCTCTGCGACGCGTGTTTTTGTGATTTCATCTGTGATACCATATACGTCTTCTGTTCTTCTAGTTGAGATGACATATACGTTTTCTGTTCTTCTAGTTGAGATGCCAGTTGAGATTTATATCTGTCCTTTGCGATTCCAGTTGAGAAGCCACTGTCGATGTTTGAGCAGATATTGCAGCCAAAATCATGTTCAAGTCTGTGTTCGCCATTGTCTGCGGTGTTTCTTCTTCGATTTTTGTTATTTCCTCGCCATCAAGATGAAAGTCATACTCTTCCACATCAATTCCTTCTCCTTCCATTGCCCTCTCGTAGCCGTGCCTGAAGTTCAAGTTTAACGCGCCGCTTGTATTCAATCCACGGCTCTCCACCTCCTTCTTTAGTTGCTGGATCTTCATTCACTGAACTTTGTCATGTCCTTGTTGTCCTCTGGAATTTATTCAACAATTCCTCTTCTGACACCAATTGTAACGAATTTGCTTGCAAATCCTCTTATTTGCAATCCTCTGCTAAGTTCGTATCGCCAACTGTTGAATAAATAACTCCAATATTGAATAATGGAAAAATGGCTTTATTAAAGTACTTCACAATTACACTTATACTTTGCTACTCGCTGGCTTAATAACCAAACTGATTGATAACTCAAATTAAACTCTACTATTGGCCGCCAGATCGCGTGCTTAATCAATCACTGATTGATTGCTCAACTCAAACTGAATTACATTTTACTCGCTTGTGCCGTTTTATAGTTTACGCTGCATACATCTAGGCTCTTCTATTTCCAGAACTTACCAACTATTTCGAGTGTGTTATAGTTCTCATATAGTTTTCTACTTGTTTACAATTTTCTACTTTTCAGCGTCTCTCAGATGTATGTGAGTTTGTAGTTTACAGTCTCTCGGCACACACATAGGCGTATAAGTGTGTGCATCTGTGTGTGACATCTCTCGGCTGCCTTATATATGTGTATACATGATTTGATATTGACGTGAACATCGCTTAGCATCGCCTTAGTGATGGTATAGCTTAGGGATGCTAATATCCGTGACAATATTTTAAACTGAAAATAAATAAAATAATATTTTTAAAAAGATAAAATATTTTTTAATATTTGACTAACCACCAAATTTAAGTTTGAGCACTGTTTCGTAAACCGAAAGGCATTCTTACGAATTCAACATTCCAAAAGCGGTAGCCATTGCTGTTTTATGAATGTCTTCTTCAGCCATTGGAATTTGGTGATAAGCACGCACAAGATCAAGTTTGAAACAAAATTATTTTTAAATCAATTGTTTAATCGTGGATATGTGATAAAGGATACCTGGTGTAGTAATAAAATTTAATCTTCGATAGTCTCCGCAAGGTCTCCAATCACTGGGGTTCTTTTTTAGGAACGAGATGAAGTGGAGATGCTATAGGAGAACTTGACGGTCTACATATACCTGTTTAACTAGGAATTCAAATTCAGCTTTAGCAATTTTTAATTTAATTGGATCAAGTATATATAGTGTTAACTATTTAAACAAAAATTACTTAAACAAAAATTATCGAAATAGAAAATATATGGTAACAATTTATAAATACAATTACATTATAACCAAAATTTTTTGTAAAAAATACAGTACGGCTTAAATAAATACACATGTATAGACATTTATATATTAATAGGAATACTGGAACATATTAATTGAAAAAGAAAGTAATCAATAACATCAGCTTTAAAATGTTCTTTAAATAAAAAAAAATAAATGTAAGGCGCGATAACCTCCGAAGAGATATAAGGCCGAGCTTCTCTTCCAATTTGCGTCGTGCTCCTTTTGATTTTTCCCTACAAATTGGCCGGACGGGACCTACATGTTTTATGCCGACTCCGAACGGCATCTGCAAGGCAGATGAGTTTTCACTGAGAGCTTTTCATGGCAGAAATACAATCGGAGCGCTTGCCAGACACTGCCGAGGGGCGACCCCGCCTAGAAAAATGTTCTTTACATGAGTTAAAATCGGCATGATTGCAAACAGAGTTACATAAGGAGATCATTCTG
>JARSSU010026051.1:0-41701 GCA_029619165.1 Eurosta solidaginis
CCGATACACACAGTTCATTCTGGCCCAAGTCCCACAAGAAGGGGGATACTGCCAAAATACACCAACTATCGTGCGAATCAGCCTTCTTAAGATCGCATATAAGGTCCTTTCAAGTGTATTGTGCGAAAGATGAAGCCACCGTGAACCGGATGATTGGACTTATCAGTGCCGCTTCAGCCTGGTTAAATTCTACCATCGACCAGATTTTCGCAATGCGCCAAATCTGGAAAAAACCGTGAAAAGAGAATCGACACACTCACACTCTTTCGTCGCTTTAAGCCGCTTCGACAGCACGAAAAGGAGCATGCTATATGCCGCTATGTCCATGAATTCTGTGGTGTCACACGCCACACACCTTAACGACCCCCAGTAGTGCAAAGCCGTTCGGCCAGCACCATCAGCTCAGTCTAAATTGGTATAGGGACCTCTCCCACCCCCCCGATGACTCTGTCGAACTAAACAGGTTCATAACAGGGTGACCCCCTTCGTGCGGTTTATTTATTTGATGCTGGAGAAAACCCTTTTAAGACCTGGGCCCTCATAATGCTACAGAACTTACCGCAAGGGAACCAATATACCTATAAATGCGTTTGCAATTACACATGGCATAGCTGATGACATTGATATCATCGGCCTAAACACCAGCGCTGTTAGTTTACTTACGCCAAGCTGGAAAAAAGAAGCGATAAAGATGGGAGTTTGATGGTGAATGAGGACAAAACGGAAGTACCTGCTGTCATCGTCGAAAGAGGTCAGCGCATATGGGCCTGGCAACCACGTACTGTTGCAGCCATAATTCGAAATCGTAAAGACTTCGTTATTTGGGAACCAGGCATCAAACACTAGCAACCAACATCAGCACTGAAACTCCAGCGAAGAATCAATTTATGGCCAATAAATGCTACTTTGGACTAGGTTAGGCAATTGAAAAAGTAAAGTCTCTTCGTGCGAACGAAAATGCTTGAGTACTCTAATACAAGGGACAATTATTGTACCCGATCCTGCATCATGGGGCAGAAGGCAATCAGGAGCCAGGACAACAGCAGATGAAAGACGGCTTTGGGAGTGTTTCGAGTAGAAAAAGTTCTTCGAAGGATTTATGCGACCTTACGCGTGAGCCAATGTCGAGATACCGAGAAGATTTAATGATGAGCTGTACGCGTACTATACGCATGTTACATCAACACTAGTACAGCGAATTAAACGCGAGCTGGCCCTGCGCTTGTAAGGCCTAGGCCATGTTTATGCACACGAATGAAAGATGGATGACTCCGGCCAAGAAAGTAGTATTCTATCGGAACCGCCTTTCTCGTATGGAAAGCAGAGCGGTAGAGGGTCGGCCCCCACTCCGTGGAACGGGACAGTGGCAGGAAACGCATGTTCTAAACTCCTTGGTGTGACCAATTGGCGCCGGTTTGGCGGAGCGAGGAGGGCTGGCGCGCCTGTTGGACGGCCTAACCGTTTTTAGACGGTTAAGCGCAATTAGTAAGTAAGTAAGTAAGAGATGAATAATAAAGTCACTTATGCTTGAATGCCAGCTTTTGCCAGAACTAGGCGAAAGTATTCGGTCGCGATCTCACTGACTCTCTAGGCATTTATCAAGGTTGAGATCGCTCTATTAACACAATACACATACTGGTAACGATTCTTTAAGTAGCTGTAACTACGTTTCGTAATTTTATGTGGTATCAGAACTGACTTTTATGCTGTCAAGTGAGCTCCCTACCAGAGGAGCTACACCTACCTAACCTATTCTTTAATCTCATATAAGTATGGAACTGAGGAAAAACCCCCGGGCTAAAATTATTTAGATTGGGGTGCTTAGATTTTCGGTGCACAACGTAGTCACGGCGACTTAAGCTGTAACATTACAGGACCCGTTGCAAAAGTCTTGCAGAGAAGTTTTGCCGCCAGCTATCCGAATGCGTTTTTTAAGCGTCATATTCGCAATTCTACATATCTATCACGCAAATTTATATAGAAACTTTGTCGCCAAATAGCCTCTGCATTTAATGAGCATACTTCTATATTTGTATTCTGTTGAGAATGCAATTACATGCAATTTGAAAAAGTGTCTCTTGTCTTCAAAATTTAGCATTGAAATTGTAGAAGAAATGTTGAAAATTTTTTATTAACGCTATTATTAATACCGTTAGAATACCCATATTCGTGGTTTCAATTCCACGTATCTCACACACACGACGCGCTATGTTCACTTTTATCAATATTTCCAACTTATGTAATCACTTATGCACATGAAACCTAAGTATACGAGTGTTTTTATACAGATTTGTGCAACTTTAGTAGTGCCGCACTTGCAATTCCCTTCTAGCTGCACTACATGCATAGGTATATTTATGTACTGACCCAATAAATAAACATTTTTCGTCAACTCTCAGTTGGAAATCCATCTGCGAGAATCACATTTCAAAACGTTAGTTGCAAATGCATTTCAAATAACCTGGTTGATAGCAGGCTCAAGCTCAAAAAGGCATATTTTTATATGGAACTTTTGTCTGTATGTCCAAATTGCAGAATTTTGGATTCTCAACTTTTTCTCAAACGAGAATAATTTAAAGCGGACTAACGAAATGGAGATCCACTGTTGTGCCACTGTGTTTTCAATCATTCAATTTCAAGTTATTTACAGTGTTGTGACTGTAAGACAGAGTCTCGTTATAGCACCTCAACGATGGTATACATTGCAAAATAATTAACAATTAAGTCCTACTATTCTCTATAAGACAAATACTAACAATAATTATTAAACTTAACACGATATAGAAAGTTTTGTTGGTAAAGAAAGAAAGGTGGAAATACAAGGAAGACTATAATTAGTTGTACAATCACATATTAAGCTCCCTGAACTGAAGTAGTCATGAATCACCCTTCTGTAGTTGTTCCTACACAACACCACCCTTAAGGAAATTTGGGATAGAATTCCAGAGCCTTACAGCATGTATAAAGAATAGCCTCGAGAGCACAATAGAAATATCTGGGAATGATCAGTATAGAAAATTTATTATTCCCCCACTTCACTTTTAACTTGTTTAGATTTATGCATAATGGTAGTACAATATCACTTAATATTATTAAATGTATAAATACTTCCTTATTTTTTCACTTTATGTCCAACTCACTCAATAAAATCGCTTTTTAACAATTCTGCTACAGTATGCAAATTAGAGATTATCAACGGCACTATCGATTTTTTTTGGGTCTCATGAACACTTATTATGTACTTTAAAATTTAGACCACATTGGCACAAAAAGTATTCACATTATTATTAACGAAAATATTCCATGATATCGATGGTTTCAACCAGAATGGAATGAAATGCAAGTATATCTCAAACCATTCTCAAGTTGAAGAACAACGTTTTGAGAAAAAGTTGCGAGAATATTTAGCTTCAAATGATTAATAATGCTGAGTATCAAACTGAGAATTAATGTTTTCTCAAACATTTGAGAGAAAACAAATTTTCAAGTATGTCTCAAAATTATTCTCAAGTTGAAGATCGACGTCTGTCGATGATGAAAAAGTCTCTGACGAAAATATTTTGTTTCAAATGATAATAATGGTTGAATATCAAACTGAGAATCAATGTTTTTCTCAACATTTGAGATTTTTGTTTTCAAGTGTTTGTTGGGTATGTTGCATGGCCGAAAAGGCCGCACAACTACGGATATGTTGTCGGCTTGAACTTGACTTTGCTGCTGCTGCGCTTGCGCCAAAATGCAATTTGCATGCTGCTGCCAATGACATTTACTCTGTAGACGACGACGACCACTTGCTTGTACTAGTTCATTTTCTCACTATACACTACGTCGGCAATAGTTTCGTTTACCACGATATAATTATCACTGCTTTATGTTTTATTTATTTCATCTTAGTTTTTCAATTATCATGCATGTTTTGTATTGAATTTTTTGTAGCGTTATTCCTGCGCTTTCGCTTTGTGTTACTTGTCGTAGTTAACAAATTTTGTAATATACACTGGTTATGCTCTTGCGTAAGCTCAACTAGTATTCATGGCTTGCTGCAAAGAGGAAAAAGGGGAGAAAAATGTTTGATGACCAGTCATCCGCGTGCGGCTACTGTAATATCTCTTTCATCTATATCTTATTTTCCTTAACAGTATAGGGTTTAGTGCACTGTTGTGAGCTGACGTATGACTTTCTGTCGTGATTTGTATACGCGTGCTTCTCGTCGTCTTTGTCGCGCTGTGTGTGTACTGTTGTTCTTCTTATTCATTGTGCACCAGCATGCGAGCAGCAGTCATAGAACCAATGTGTGCGCAGAACTTGGATGTGGGGCTCACAGTGTGCGATATGGTGTTGCTATGTTTTGATGATTTGTCGTCTGCACTTTTAACTTGATGTAAAGAATGGTGATGATCGATAATGCATCTTTGACATGTTGACTAGTACTCGATGGTGGTAGTACGTACTAGCAAGTTGGTAGTTGATTACTACATATATATATGACAGTATTCATGTGATGTAGATTTTCTCGTGATATGATAAGCACTTGTTAGAGTTGCTGGTGTTGACACTGTCTGATATGTCGCTGATTTGTTAATCTGGTGTCGAAATGGCTAGTGCATATCACCCATCACTTAGTAGTTGATAATATATACAAGTGGTCTATCTATGTATCGACTTATACCATCGTTAGGTTTGTACGTATCTTATATGTTATTCCTATATTGCTGTTTTTATGTACAGGTGCTCCTTTTTCGCTCGTTTGCAATCGCAACGTCTATAATAGAAACATGTTTGTCTGTAAAGATGTGATTCATGTTTTAGCGATCTTTGCGGCATTATTAGCTGTAGTGCTTTCTTAGCTATATTTGACGAAAAATAATTTGTGGAAAAATAACTGATTGTGAGCACGACAAAGATAATCTATTTGTACTATGGACACTATTGTCACTATTTGATTGGACGACACTGTGCATTACCGGCGAGTGCTGACACATTCGCTAGATGTGCAGCGCAAGCGCATGTAAGTTTATAGATGTTTGATTGATAGAACAGCTCATTTCTGTGATATTTGATATACAGACTTTTATATACAAAATAGTTGTGCGCACAGATGCGCACAGGGCCGGCTCGTATACGTAATCGCAAATTGCATTTTTCAAAAAGCTGATTTTAGCTCTCAAGACATACATGTTTGGAATAATCATGATATGTTTAATGATGTATATTGGAACGATTTCTCGTCATCCCTGTCAATTTGGTTTGAGACAAAGTACTCAATCACAGATTTTCTACCTACCCAGGTCAGCCACACAAAAATCGATTAGTAAACACACCCTCGGTCTGAATGAACACACAGCACATACACATTAACTAATATACACAAGCAACACAATTTGAAATACCTGCCTTATATACCTACGAATATAAATTACAGTGAACAAACGACAACCACAGATCAGAAACGAACAATCGACAAGTGACGATGGCCAACGCCGAAACCACGGTTTGTCTCAAAAAACCAAATTGACAAGGAGAGACGGAGAAAAATCGTTCCAATTATTACATCATTTATCCATCCTGTCGGAAAATTCAAAGCACCAACAAGATATGTTTAATCTCAAGGAGACAGGTTGTACACCCGACAGTTTTAGAAGGTGTTTGGTATTTGGAAATGTTCTAGCATATAAATAATATTACATGGTAGTCTGCTATACACGATACTTCAACTTTGCATAACAAATAGATAAAAAAGAAAAAATACAGAAAAACTACATATTTGTCGCTCTAATCTGTGAAGGTGTTACGGTGCAAAATAGACGTTTAGTGGTGCTATATACTACTGATATTGTATATTGTATACGCCCACTCAAGCTCACTTGACAGGTAAAGGTAAGTTATCGTGTTCACCTCAGAGTTGCTTCTCGTGACATGTTTTAATGAGTGCGTTGTATAATTCAGTCTTAATGTTTTATACAAACATCACTTTTTGTTTGTGCTGTATGAAATATTGAAGTGTGTGACTCAGCATCACCAGACCTACCTAAAAGTTGGATAGCTACAACATAAAGTTTCTAAATAATACAGATGGATGTATATATAAACTCATAATTAAAATATGTATTGTATCAACGTGGCCATGCTCTCTTTAAGCGTGTGATAAGAAAATGGATGATGAGTTATGAACTGGCCTGAACCATGAGACGGCCTCACATAGTCTGAATATAGCTCATAGTGTAAAACGTGTTCATAGAATTCAACAAAACATAGGCTTGAGTATGAGCTTAGCAGATATCCTATATCCGACTGACGTAAATTTTACTTCTTTATTTAGCTATAACATGTAGATGCATCATCAAAATAATAAATAACGTTAGTCAATTTAATAGCCTCGCATTAATTTGTAAACACCATTAGCAAAAAGACAAATAAGCGGAAGGCTAGTTAGGGTGTAACCGAACATTACATACTCATCTGAGATAGGATTTTTGTGGACAAGGTTGGAGTTGATGTTGATATCAATTATACGTACTGTATGGTAAGATATTGAATTGTTTTTTAAAAAGTGAGCGTTTTCGGCATCCGATTATATCCGCTATAATTTTTATTTAAAACACATATAGTAACAGTGAGTAACGTTCCTTGCCAAATGCATCATGATATCTTCAACGACTGCCAAATTACAGCTTGCCAAAACTTTTAAATTACCTTCTTTTAAAAGTGTGGGTGCCACGCCCATTGTCCAAAATTTTACTAATTTCTATTGCGTCATAAGGTCACACGCACCTACCAAGTTTCATCGCTTTATCCGTCTTTGGTAATGAATTATCGCACTTTTTCCGTTTTTTCGAAATTTCGATATCGAAAAAGTGGGCGTGGTTATAGTCGTTTCTTTCATTTAAATAGCGATCTGAGATGAGTGCCCAGGAACTTACATACCAAATTTTCATTAAGATACCTGAAATTTACTCAAGTTGTCGTTTCTCGGACAGACGGACGGATGGACGGACATGGCTAAATTAATTCTTTTTTTCGTCCAGATCATTTTGATATATAGAAGTTTATATCTATCTCGATTAGTTTTTGCCGTTACGGCGTACCGTTATGCGAACAAAATTAATATACTCTGTGAGCTCTGCTCAGCTGAGTGTAACAAAATGCAATATATGTATGTGACGTGGCTGACGTATATCGTGGCATTTTCCATTGATACAGGCACAATCAACTCCTGATATCAGTGTCATTCTTGTCCACCAAGTATAGTAACGTATTGTATCTGCTTAAGCCAGTAACAAGTACTCGACTATGCTCAACTCACAAGCAGTCCACGCATACTAGAAAACTATATTTTAAAGCTAACGTTTTTAACGTTAAAGCTAAGAGATTAAGCCATACAGAAGTTACATTACCAGAAAAAAAATATTTCGGGTTTTTTGTGATGGGGCTTCGTCGGCTTATAATGCGAGTTATCGGCTCTCATATGATGTTTGTTATCGCTTTTCATGGATGATGGTGACAGATGTCTACATCGATTTTATATCGACGTTTAATCGTTGATTCATAACATACACGAAAAGTCGTTATTAAAGTTTTTGTGCACTTCGAGAAAAGCTAGATGACTTTTCAGATGTCAGAATCGTTATTTTTTTAATATATATCGATAAAATTTTTCATACACAATCGATAACTTTTTAATAATAATCGATACCCACTATATATAGAACTCGATAGCAAAGTAAGTAAGTAAAAGTAAAGTAAAGTACAGTAAGTACACAGCAATAACTCGTCGTTCAAGAAATGGATAATACTTCCATAACCCGTCTATCACAAACCGATAACTCAACGATAACAAACCGTTTTACACTCCGATAGATATTGATGACATGACGTCAGGTTTCGGTTTTGGCTTCAGACTTGGCTGTTTGTTCTTCTTTTCCCTTTCTTTTCTTTCCATTTCCCTTTCCTTTCCTTTAATGTCTTTTACTTTAATTTCTTGCCTTGCTTACCTTAATTTGCTGTCTGATTTCGCTCATATCAACTCTACCACGGTACATTCTTCCCACATTACGCTGCAGTATAGTAACTACACTTACATGTTGTAGTGCTCAGTGCCATCCCCTTCTCCAGGAAAAAATTTTTTAAACCGATATATATTTGAAACTATTTGATTTGAAACAACTTCTCATGAAAGCTTTTAAATTTTCAGCCTTGTTAACACAAAGTTTTATTCAAAAAAATTGTTTGTATGGGCCAGATAAACCTTAAAGTTTACATGAGAAAACAGCTCTTCATCAGTTGTGGTATATAGCTCCTTCTGTCTTCCTCTCCTTCTCTAAACTCGTTTTGCTTATGGGCCATATCGAGGTCTAAATTTAAAACTTTTTTTAACCCTTGGAATGGAACGATTTTTTGTCACCCATTGCCAAATTCGATTTAGTGACATACCGGTTTAGGCGTTGTGCCATTTTCAGTGCCTCTTTTTTTCTGATCTTGTGAAGAACCTGTATTCAGATCGTGTATTCTTCGAGCATTCAGTGGGTTTTTCTGTACATTCAAAAATGGCACATTAACTTTTCTACGATTTGCTTGGACACTTGTTTCGCTAATATTGGAATTTTAGGGGTTGCAAAAATTGTTCTAAAGCTGTACTCAAACAAACTATTTGTACAACGAAAGTGAGAACTACAGATAACAAAAGAACGAATTTCTCCGCCTTGAAATAGGGAACGTGTTTATATGTATCTGTTTAAGTTGCAGAAACTCAGTGGAGCTTTGGCTTATAATTTTGTTCCGGCTACTCTCATACTGATAAATTCCTTTGAGTATGCATAATTGCCCTTTAAGCAAAATATACACTGCAAAATATATCTATAGGATGAGATCGCATGGAATGCCCCATATATACCGCACGCGAAGTTTCAATCAAAGTACAACTTTTCTCAGCATATATTGACACAAAGTTACTCTAAACATATACAACATATGACTTTGTCAACCTTGAAAGTCAACTCCAATTTAGAAATTCTGTTTTTTTTGGCAAATTCGCTTTACATGCAAAAGAAAACTAAAGGGATGCCTAAAAACACTTACCTGTGCTGTCAAAGCTCGTTAAATTTGTTTGCACGTACAAAAACAAAAACAAAGTTGAATTCCCTTTTAACAAAACGGTAAAATGTAACTTGCTCTGCTGTCAAACTCAATATTTGTTTAATCTGATGATTATTTGCTGTGACAAGAAAAAACTGAATGTTACGAGCTAAAGCTGACTGAGCAGGACGTGAGGGACTTCGACTCGAATATGGCATGTTGGCATTATTTAAATGTTTAAATTATCTGTGGTTTTTATGTTTATTTATTTTTTTTTGGTTGTAAAAGATAAACATAGTGTTTTAATTTGGGACTTACGTAATTTAGATGTTGGAATTTGCATCATTATATTCAATCGTCTGTGAATTTTAAAATTTAATTAAATGGAATTTGAATTTTTTGTGTTTACTCTAAAAAGAAAAAAAGATAAAAATGAGTGATATTTATAAAGGCAAATTTTGCTTTATTAGTTTGTAATGTTTGTTATTTTTTTAATAAATATTCTCCTCTGCTTCGTTGGAGTTTGCACTAATGTAAACTCAACATAATTTCCGAATTGTTTTAGATACTATTCGAGTTAACTTTGAGATAATTTCAGGACTATTCGCACGAATGTCTCGGGATTATTTAATTTCTGGACACTATTTTGAGATTCTTTTGTACAATTTTTGGATTATTTCGAGTTAAACTCTGACTATTTTGTCAAGATTTCTGAACTGAGATAATTTCGAGACTATGAGACTCGGAAACAAATTTTTGCGATTGTTATAGGTACCTTGTCAACATAATATTTTAATGTTTCGGACTTATTTTTGTGACAATGCCGGGATCATTTCGCTCCTATCTTGTGTTCAATTTGGGCTCATTTAGAGATTGTTTTGCAACTATTTTAGTACTATTGTGAAACATTTTGGAATTATTTCGGGACTATTATTTCGTACAACTTTGGGACTTTATCTAGATTATTCAGGGACTATTTTGTCATCAATCTTTGGGCTATTTTTTACTTTGTTTGGAATTATTTATTAACTGTTTCATATCACTTAGTGACCTATTTTATATATTTATTGGGATTATTTATTTTGAGAGCTATTTTGGTATTATTTTCAAGATATTTTTCTGGAATAGTTTGAAAGTCGTTCATGATTTTTTTAGGGACTATTTCGAGATAACTTTTGAATGTTTTGGGGATCGTTTCAATTTTATTTTGTGACTATTTCATGATCATTTAGGGACTATTTTGGAAGCTTCTTGAGATAAGTTAGGCACTATTTTGCGCTCAATTCTGGATTAATTTTGGACTATTTTGAATTATTTAGGAATTGTTTAGAGATTAATTTTTAATAATTTTAGAAAGGTTTAGTAATAATTTCGAGAGAGGGGACAAGTTTTGGGATATTTTGTTAGTTTGTTGGAAACATTTCGTGGATAATTGTGGGAATTCTTTTGAGTTCATTTTGGAATTATTTCCGGACGTTTTGGATTGTAATGTACTGTTGATGGACTATTAGAATTAGTTTGAGAAGGCTTTTGGGTGTAATTTAGGACTATTATTGGGAATGTACCGTGTATTTTCGGAATTGTTTTCGAATAGTTTAGTTATCATTTGTGGGACCTCTTTGAGATCATTTTGGGATTATTAAGGCACTTCTTCGAAATAATAGAAAATCATTTTTGCATAACTTTTGGGTTATTTTAAATAATTTTTCAATTTTTTCAGGGCTACTTTGGGACCATTTTCAGGGATACTTTGGCACCATTGTTTTAGGAACCCTTTGGGGTTGTGTCACAATACACGTTTTGAAAATTTACCCACTTAATTTGATTGATGTCTAGTCAATCTCTCCAAAATTTTTCCATTTTGTATTTTCCCCCTGCGAAACTTCAGATTTCTACTTAGGACACTTGGTAGAATCTCGTCAACATGAAAAAAAATTTAATCCACAATGTTGCACTGAACGATTAGTGAGGACCTCGCACAGACTAATTATTTCAAACTCAGAGCTAAATATACATATGATTGTCCCAGGACGGCTTGGGTAGACTGCGTTGAAAAACAACCATTGTCATGAGTAGATATTTAAAATGTTTATCTTGAATTCGACGTACCACATAACAGATAAAAATGTTACGTATACGTAATTGGCTAGTTTTTAATAAAACAGCGTGCTTATTTATTTCAGAACACCCCGAAAAGCCATAATTAACAACTTGGCACAGAGAAAATAGAGGGCAGTGAAGAGTGGTCGAGGCCGTCCTTACTCACCTGCGGCCTATTGCATTTAGCACAATTTTTGTGCTGCGTATTTTATAATCTCCATATTAAAGTACGTAATGACGCAAATTAGAGAGATATTTTTGAGGAGTGCGTAAAAATGAGGTACATTTGACTACACACTTTTTCGCAATATTTGTCGAACACCGATTGAAGTTGCTTTCTTGAAGGCGATTATTTGCTTTTAAATATTTGTGAAATATTTCCATAAGAACCCGCAGTTCCACATTACTACCACTTTACTCTGCAGCTTCAGGTGTGTCCATTACTGGAGAAAGGGGATATTACGAAATATTACCCTTCACTTTATTGGATTTCTAAGCTTTCAGTAAACGGTCCAGTTCCGCTTGTCAAGAGCAGTTAGAGGGGCTCCGTCAAAAAGCACACTCTATTAAATTTGAGACGAAAGCTAGCACTGAAGATGGCGCAATGCCAAGGTAACTTTACCTCTTTACCTATTTTGAAGTTATTTGCAAGTCAGTGGCAAAATAAAAACCAAAAAATTCGAGAAGTTGCAAGCTGAAATTTATAAAAAAAAACACCGAAGAGGCATTAACTAAAATAACAAAAACGCAACCTCTAGGCCTAAGGTTAAGCAAATTATAGGTGCTTTCTAAAAAGAAGCTAACAAATTTATATCCACGGATTGGCAATAAAATCATATTTAGTTCATCATTAGTAGTTATTCGACATTTCAGCTGAATTGGCGCCGCACGTTAAACGTGCTGACTAATAACTGCCAATTAAATAAATATATAAAATAATTGCCAAGTGTGAAATGATGTGCTTTGTATGTAAATCGAATTTTAATTGCAGCACATTTTGTGATAAACATGCCATTTTTGAGCGTTTCTTATTATTTCTGTATTATTGAATACTCAGTTTCACTTTTAATTTTATTAAAAATACTTCTTATCGAATAGCACTAGAAAAATTTAGTACAAAAACGCCTAGTGAATGTAAGTACATTAGAGTGATCCTTCAAAATCAAATGAACGGGTTTATTACAGTCAAATCCATTTAAACGGTAATATCATGATCAGCGATCTTATTTATAAAATTTGGAGATGATACAAGTTTCTGTTAAGAGGTCTTTAGATAAAAAACAAATATGGACGAGACTTCATACCTTTCATGAATGGGGCTGAACAATAACCTTTTCCGTTCGTAATCTCCAAATAATCGGACGTATAATATAAGAAATATATAGTGAACAGATGTACATACCTAAACGATTTTTAAGATAAATATAAAATAAAAAATGGCAAAAAACCCCCTTATCTGAACGATAGGTTGTATGGGATATATATTATATATAGCTCCGATCGAAATAATTTTTACAGGAAATCTTCTGTGATATATTATTGTATTGTATTGTATTGTATAATCTTTATTTTCTCGTAAATATTTACAATTTCTAGAGTATTACAACATGAAATAAAAATACAAATGAGAAAATAGATAATGACATTAGATGCTCATTCAAAGAGCAGAGGAAATGCCATTTCATTCGTTTAGTATTATAAATGCTTATGGGCGCATAATATTAACAAATTATAACTAATTGCTTACAATTGAAAAGATATAAATATGTATAAGGAAAACAAAAAAATTCAAAATTAGAGATGTTAAGGTACTTTCATCGAATGGAAAGAGACCTCGATGCTAATGGACACAGGTACTTATATTATAGGTCTCAAAAGAGTTTTAATGACCTCATGATTGAAACCAAGTAGCCACTGTTTTACTTCCCTCAGAAACGCTGCTAGCCTTCTAATGAGCCGTATCTCAGCAGGTAGTTTGTTATATAGATTACGTGATACGATGGTGTAGAAGTTACGAAAAAGTGTGGTGCGAAAGCTAGGAACTTTTGTTTGAGATAATGTCTTATTTCTCAGATTGTAAAGGTTGTATATTGGGCTTTGCGTATACCCGCTCCTTATAAAAAAAATTTAAACTTTAAAATAGTATAAGTTCCGCACAGGAAGAATATTTAATTTTTTGAATAGCTCCATAGAGTGTGTTAAACGACCAGCTTTACATATCCTTCGGATTAGATACTTCTGTAGGATTAAAAGCGGATGGATCTTACTAGCGTAGGAACCACCCAACAACTGACTCCGTATTGTAATTTTGAATGGATTAGTCCATGATACACCAATAACAATATTCTATTGGAACATAGTTTTCTTAAGTTATAGAAAGAACAAAGAGCTGATAACATATAAGATTTCATTGCAGAATATATATCACCAAGTTTAACGTTTTTATATTGGAAATTAAGGAAGAAATGTGCCAAAAAGCTTTCTATCTGAACGATCGGTTGTATGGGATAAATACTTATATATACCTCCGCTCAAAGTGATTTTTTCAGAAAATCTTCTATGATATATTAAAATATATATCACCGAGTTTCAGATTTTATACTTTCTAAATTGCGGCAGGAATGATCAAAATCGTCTTATCTGAACGATCGGTTGTATGGGCGATATATGCTATAGAGGTCCGATCCTATTGGATCCGACAAATGTCTAATATAATACACAAATACATCCTTGTGCCAAATTTCATTGAGATATCTCAAAATTTGAGGGACTAGTTTGCGTTCAAACAGACAGACGGACGGACGGAGAGACGGAAATGGCTATATCAACTCAGTTCCTCGCCCTGAACAATTCGCTATACTTAATGATGAGTCTATCTTCTATATATCTCAACATTACAAACATCGGACCAAAGTTAATATACCATTTCATGTTCAGGAAAGATATAGCAGTAAGAATATCTAATTCGGGTGAAACCGAACATTACATACCCAGCTGTACACTTGAAATGCTGTTGTTGTTTGTTTTGTGTGCTTATTAGTGTTCCAAGGCTGCGCAAATAATACATATACACATAGTTCTATTCTTACTAATTTTTATTCGAGTTATGGCTCCGAAACATAGAAATTTCCTAGCCATAAAAGGGGCGGTGACACGTCCTTTTTTAAAATTTGAAGTTTTTCCTATTTATTATTATAATCCAATGAGAATAAAATACCATTTATATGAAGCTCTTTTTGCAAAGATGTAGCTTATCTTATTCGTCCACGACCCTTTTGAAAATCTTTTATATAGAATGGGGCGTGATCCTTAAATGATTTCGTTAATTTTTTTCAAAGCATTCCTTATAGTAAAGGCAACCTCTCTGCTGACTTTATCACAAGTGGGCGTGCCACGCCCATTTAAAAATTTTTTCGAACTTTTATCAAAAGTCTCAATATCAGTCCACACGTCAAATTTCAACATTCTAGGTGTATTATTTACTAAATAATCAGGTTTTTTTGTGTTTTCCAAAATATTATATATATAAAAAGTGGGCGTGGTTATCATCCGATTTCGCTCATTTTCAATACCAATCTATTCTGTGTCCAGATGAGGATATCTCAAAATTTACTCTAGTTATGATGTTAACGGAGAGATGGACAGACGGACGCTCTAGGCGCCATTTTGAACCACGTTCTCCTGGAACCAATAAATTATCAAATTATCATATAAAACTAACTTACTGTACAATGAGCTTGTTTTTACTCGAACTATTTTGTTAGTTCGAAAAAACCTGTTGATGTCATTTAAGGTATGGCGCATTTTAATACCTCTCTTGGATTAAACAGCACGAAATCGCCCAGAGTTCGCTATCAGATATACGCCAGAGCTAAACATTCGCAGGTGAAATGCGTGCTTGTTTCCCTACAAGCTTTTTGGTTGCCCTTCTTAAACATTTCGTTGAAGGTGATTCCCACTTTTCTGTGAGTGTCCCAAAAGACCAGTGTATTGTAATTGTGTATGTCGTCCTACATATTTCTTACTTAGGTAATTTAAGTAAATCTTCTGTTTTTTTGTTATAGTCCGGCCAAATACCTTGGGATATAGAATATCAGTTTTGAATGGCGGTTTTCTTGAAATAGGTACTAATGTAACTTTTTATTAATGTGAGCGGCCGATGCCTAATGATGCACGTTCCTTTTCCAGTTCATCAATTTTTTCATTGCCGTCTATACGCCTGTGGTTCGGTAGCAATGTGAGCTCAATGGTCGCTGAGCTCTCTGTATTGCGCAGCACTTCCTTACAGTTATTGACGACCTTGGAGGACGTAAGTGGTGAGTCCAACGGCTTAAGCGCTGCTTCACTGTTTGAGAATATGCATACCTCTAGACCGTTAAAGTAGTTCTCCACAAGAGAGCAACCATCCATATCTATTCCAAGTAGCTCCACTTGAAGGATACTCTAGCTGTGTTTGAAAAACTTTTCTAGCTGTTCGAAGAAGACCCCTACACCATCAACACAGTACATTTTGGGCACGTCAGTGAATAGTGGGGTGACACCCTCGTCATACAAAATGTCGGCTGACCAATCCATTCTCGAGGGTATCCTCACCTTAAAGTTCTTACCAAAATTAAATGTTATCGCAAAGTAATCTGTTGTTGAACCTACATCGTGTAACCTTTTTGGGATACTGCTTCTCGCTAAAGCATTTAGATTCCCTGAGTTCGATGGTAGATATAGTGGCTGTAAGGGCTAAATGGTAAGTTCCGGTGGCAGCTGGTTAAGGATAACAATTAAGGCGTCCGTTAGACACGACCTAAGTACTCCTAATACTCTTGCACACGCTTTCCATTATACTTTGTTTAGTTTTTTAAAGTTGTATTGGTTGTCCAGTGCGAAACACATCATACTATCGTTCCGTACGATAGAATAGGTTTTATGACTGTTGTATAAAGCCACAACGTATGTTTTGTAAGTTAGTCATTAAACCTGTAGTGCGAAACTGGGGCTTTGCTTCGCTGTCTCTTATTTTCGCTGTTCCAAAATTTCAGATTGTGGCTCACTTTTTGTAATAGGGTAAGTAGGTAAAATTGGGTGGCCAAGCGATGGCCGTGTAGTGCTTAGCTTATCTTGAAATATTTACAACTCACGCGCGTTGTCGCTTTTATTATCCAGCGTCACCCAAAGTGTCAGCTTACTCCCGGACCATAAATAGATATGGTCACAAATTTAACTAAATTATACTTTTTTTGTTAAGAAAACAAAAAAGCCAGACCATAAGCATAATTGAAAAACCAGTTTTAAAATACTTAAAATTTCTTGCTTCCAAATGTTAAAAAAATTTGTATGGCTTTATATATGTTTTATGTATGCTACATTCGATGGTATCAAAAGAAAACTAACAACAATAAAATGTAAATAATTAAATTAATTACGCGCTTTGTTGAGTTTAAAACTTCTCAGAAGAGAAATTATCTCTTTTAATGCAATAAAAAATGGAAAGTGTTTTAGCAGTTTGGAAGAAATTTCTTTTGGATTTCATTTACTTACCTAGCGCACTATGTTTTTGGTTAAAAGTAAAAGTTAATACGTTTTTAAAAGGTCACAATTTGGTTAGTAAGTTTGTGCGACGTGCGGCTTAAAGTGTTGGCTGCGAGTTTATGCTTTTGGGCTTAAAACATATTTAGATGAGTTATATTTGGCAGATGAAATAGAAGATATTGATTTTTTGCATTTGTGTAACTTTCATGAAAATGAAATTGACAATTGTAAGTCTTTAAGGGAGAAGACAAAGACCCTCCAATAAGTATACCGAATTGATCAGGATGCAGAGCTGAGTTGATTTAGCCATGTCGGCCTGTCCGTCTGTCTGTTTGTATGCAAATTAGTCCCTCAATTTTTGAGACATCTTGACACACTTTGGTGAGCGGGTATATTTAGGTATCCGATTAGACATTTGCCGGAACCGGCCGAATCGGACTACTATAGCATATATCCCCCATACAACCGATTTTTCAGAAAAGAGGGTTTTTGTCACATCTTCCTCAATTTATAAGATATAAGCTTCAAACTTCACCATATGCTTTCGTATATTGCACATATTGTTTTCTACAAATATGGATGAGATCGGTCGTATATATAGTATATATTCCATACAACCAATTTTTCAGATAAGAAACTTTTCGAAAATTCTGCTCCATTTCAAAAGCTAGAAGTTTCAAATGTCACGAAATTCTTACGTATATAGCGTGTATTGTTGTCTGACAAAATCACAGAGGGCAGCGTACATATAGTATAGTATCCCATACAACCGATTGTTCAGATAAGAAACTTGTCGTAATTCCTGTACCCCTTTTTAACTGCTAGAAGCTTTAATTTTCATCAAATACTTACGTTTATTAAATATGGGTTAATTCAACCGAAATTACTGTTAATTTTTATCCATCGCAACAAGATGTTGAATCAACTGCGCAGACATCGCTGATTCGTAGTTGACCGTTTTAGTAGTCAAATGAACAAAAAAAGTTGTTGCGACAGCTTTGTACGAAAGTACCTATGTTGCCATATAAATAAATAAATGTAAGGTGCGATAACCTCCGAAAAGGTTTAAGGCCGAGCTTATCTTCCAATTTACGTCGTGCTCCTCTTGATTTTACTTACAAATTGGCCGGACGAATATTAACATCACTTATCTCTAAAATTTTGATGTTGCTTTGTCCGGTGTGCGAACCCAGGGCATACGGTGTGGCAGGCGGAGCATGCTACCATCACACCACTGTGGCACTTACTAACCCAACGTCAATTGAGCTACATCAAATATGCTGGCACACATTAAATATTATAGTCTTTATTATTTCTTTTTATTAAACGCACTTTCACCAAATTTTATATTTTATAATTTATTTAATTTATAGTTTTGAACTTCGCTTTGCAAATAGAAATGAAAATAGTAGTCACAAATCTGATTCCCAATTCTTTCAGTTGCAGCTCAGCTCATTCTCAATTTCTTCTCTCGCATGTAGTTGCCACACTTGATTGTTTCGAACACAACTTGTATAAATGTTTGACATAACATTTTAAATAGAGAACTTGTAAGTTATAGTAAAGTAGAGAGTCAACTCGCTAGAAGGTAATTCACCACTGGAGTAAATTTACATGTAATTCGGCACGTTTAATTTTCGCAACACTTTAAGTTGAAACGATTCCAAAACAACTTAAACTTTTATGTTGTCGGAAACTTCAACATTAAAACAGGGTGTTTTTTTTTATCTTATTAGATATTCGTAAAAACTTGAACAAAATATTACTAACTTTGGAAAAATCCTGTTCGTTCAAACAAAAATTTTGCAACAAGAGGGCGCAATTTTGCATTTCGCTTGGACGAGAAGTTGCAAAATTGTACCCGATAAATAGGTGTCCCGGTATCTCATAATTTTTGCACAGTACATTTAAAAAAGGGTTTTTTCGTTTTGTATTGAAAACTGAAAAACTAGCTTTTTGTTTTTTCCCCATTTTGTGTGTTTTTTTCGATTTGATGGTTTTCTTATTTTGGTGTTTTTTTTAATAAGTGGCATCGTCATAAGTACAAAGTAGAGAGCGCAGTTAGCGTAAAATTTTCTTTGAAATTTGCTCATGTATTGACAGTTGATCGCCGTTGAAATGACCAGTGATATCAGTTGTGTTAACAGAAAAATCAGTTAGATTGACCAGGAATCTGTAAATTTTACAAAATTTTGTTAACTAAGGAGCGAAAATTTCTCTTCTGGTGAAATGACTAAACTAATTTGTTCGTTTGACAAAGAACTCGGTCGAATTATCCATAATTTGATCAATTTCACCGAATCTCCATTAAGTCAAGAACAACAGAACCGGTTTGTTGATTTTACTAGCACCATTTCATTCAGTTAGCGTATATTGTTGTCTGACTAAATCACAGAGAGCAGCGTACATATAGTATAGTATCCCATACAACCGATGGTTCAGATAAGAAACTTGTCGTAATTTCTGCCCCCTTTTTAATGGCTAGAAGCTTCAAATTTCATCAAATACTTACGTTTACGGCATATAAGTATTGTTGAGATAAGTGATTCATGCTCAAAGCTATTTCATGCATACCACAAAAAACGTGAAACTTTGTGTCCTCACGCAAAGTGCCTACCTATTTAAAAAAAATTGTATTTTCATTGCCTGTATTCATTGTTGTTTTTTTTTCAATACAAGATATTGCTCGTTTAATTCCAGAACTCACTCGTATGTTTATTAACTTTTGTTTGTCTTCTGTAAGCTTCCTTATAATTATCATTATAAATTCAATTAGTCTGCTTACTTTCATACTAACTGTTAGTTAGGCTTTTCAATTTAACTACTTGAGATAATATTAGCTTCTGGCAGGTATAAACTTACAATAACTTGTTTATGCATCATCAAATATTTTTAATGACGCTCTGAATTCTTTAAAGCTTCTTGTATGCAAAACTTGGTGTTTAAGAAACATGCCCGACGTCATGTAGGAAGTTCAAAATAAAAAATCTTACATCAAATCTATATATATATAAGTACATATGTACACATTGTTTTTTTTTAATTTAAGAAGCATTATCTTTATACATTCATACATCTATATTAGGGTGGTCCTTATAAGCCCAGGTGGTAATACAAAATTTTGGTACCTTGGTGTGACCAGTTAACCCAGCAAAGAAGCGACTGGTGCGCTTTCTTGAACGGCCATAACCGTTCGAACGGTTAAGCGCCAATTAAGAAAATAATTTTGGTCCAGATTAGAGATAGTTAAGAAATGCCGCACATTATTAAAGATTGTTCTATGGTGACTCAAAAATTTTAATTTTAATCCAAGTTCGGATTAATTAATCAAGCCTCAATATATTAAGATCTTAATTTTAACTATTATTAACTATCTCCAATCGGGACAAAAATTTATATGTGATATTTTCGGACGGACCACCGTCTGAAGTGGTGTGTTTGAAAAATCATTTATTGGATTTATAAAGACCACACTAATCTATATATACATGTGTTTGTCGAAGGCTAGAGGAATTACAAAAATTGATTTAAAAAAATTTATCGAAATGTAGAAATTAATTTATTTAGATCTGTTTCATTCAGCTTTATCTAGGCTTGATTCTCCTTTGTACCTGAGACTCTACAGCAAGATATATAAGGGGAAATGTGCAATTTAAGTCACGTGGCAACTCCACTTAATAAACCAAGAGCACTTGGGAATGGCAAAAAAAGTAATTCACCCCTATTACGGTTGTCAACGTCAATCATCACTTCGTATCGTCGTCGACATCACGTCGTATCAACATCAATGTCACGTCAATGCATAATTGGTATTTACCAAGGCAATGTATTGATGTCGACGTGATATCGATAAAAATGCGATCCTTATATTTTTGACAGTTGTTTATTTGCAATTTGTATTGAGTTAATTTTTTGTTTAGTGGACAATTTGTGGATCTAAATTGCACAGTTAAGTATTCCGGGCAAAAAAACACAAGTAATTTGTTTGAATATTGTAGATGATTGCATTTCTCTTTAGTACACCATTAGCGACTCCTCGGAAAGGCGGACATAAAAAATCCTTCAATATTCACAAACCACCTTTTAATGAACCACTTGAAAGCTTGCAACTGTTTTTTTTGCCAATATTTCAATTTTCTCTTACGATTCCGAAAACAAAATACAATTTTTTTTATTGATATTAGAGAAAAATTGTAAGTTTATAAACGGCGATGGTTACTAGGACATGTTTCTGAATTTCACTTCTTCATCAGCTAGCTTTTCGGGAGCTGAGCATTGAACTCGAATCTCCAACATTCTGACCAGTGCAAAGGCAGATGACTTTAGCTGCTCAGCCATACGAATGTCCCGTTGTTCGCTGTACAATTGGTCTCTAAGAGTTGCCTTTTGGTTCTATTCCTTTTGATCACCGTGTAGGCACATACAATCTGTATGTAATTCATTCCTAGTAGTGTGGACATGATTTTAGGCGCGCTTTTGAAGCTTAGTAACATTTGTTCGGATTTTTACAGTATTTGTTTTTAATACTTCAGTTATTTCTATCATATCAATATGATCATATGTATTTAATTAGCGAGCTTTGCTCATATTGCTTTATAAATGGTTTTTGTTATTGTTATATTAGAGAAAAATTGTAAGTTTACAAACGACGATGGTTACTAGGTTTTGTTTGTAAACTTACTATTTTTCTCTAATATCAATAACAAAACCATTGTATAAAGCAATATGAGCAAAGCTCGCTAATTGAATACATATGATACATTCTGGCCTTGAGCTCGAATCGAACTTTGGATCATTTGCCTCCAATCTATATACCTTATTTATATTCCAATATTATTGGCCGAGTTAGAAAATTGATAAAATGGAATTGCTCCCATGAGTGGAGGAGATGATTGACAACAATGATTACGATAACATCTTCTAAACCATTTGAAAAGTACTCCGTAACAATACTGTGCTGAAATGTTCTTTCAATCCTTTAAATAATCCAGAAGTTGTCACACAAACTAATGCCCAGATATTCATGGAAATAATGAGAAGTGAATAATTACAGAAAAACTGTCCTGAAATTACGTAAATAATACAAGATGATATACCTCCAAGGAGATTTTGACCCAACTTCTCATCCAATTTGCGTCGTGCTCATTTTTAATTTCTTCTACAAATTTACAGGACTAAACTGATATTTTTAAATGAGATGCTTTTTATAACTGCAATACTTTCGGAGTGTTTGCAAAACCATTGCCGATTGGTGACCCCGCTTAGAAAAATATGTTTCCAATTTGAAAAAAAAACTTGTTTCTTAAGATTTTAATTGTGCTTTTGCCGCACCACGACCCCAGGCGATTTGAGGTTGTAGGTGAGCTGCCATTTGAAAGAGTCTTCACATTATTCCCACAACAACTTCAAAATTTTCATTAAAATCGTGCACAAATAGCCCCGCAATGAACCGGAAGTAACCCCGAATTGTCCTGAAGTAATTCCGAAATAATTATGATTTTTTTTCGAAACAATCTCGAAGAATTCGGAGATAGTTGTGAAATGATCCCAAAATAGTGTACACTTTTCCAAATTAAGAGTGCTCTATTCATTCGACTCATAGCAAATTTAATATTGTAACGCATTTTGGTGAAACTCCGCTTATTTTACACCCTTTACTAACGTTCGTATCGCTAAATTGTTGATAAATAACTCCAATATTCAATAATGCAAAAATGGTCTTTATAAGACTACTTTGATAGTACTTCACAATAACACTTATACTTCGCAACCAATAGCGTGCTTAAATCAAACTGATCGCGGATTACTCAGCTTTCCCTGCTTTTATACTCTGTGCCCAAATGTCTGGACTTTCTTCTGCTAGAATTTTCTACTTGGTTACCAGCTATAAACTACAGATGCACGTTTATAGCCTCTCGCATAGCCATTGCGCGTGTATATGTGAGTAATACTTCCACCGATGATTGCATACTTTTATGAGTATCTCAGATATATGCATGTGAATTTGTAGTTTATAGTCTCTCGCATAGCCATATGCGTGTATATGTGAGAACTACTACTCTGATGATTGCATACTTTTGTGAGTATATCTGCGCTGCTTGTATGTACATATGTGTATACATAATGTTTGATTTTTTATGTACATACAAGTGACTGCTTAGTATCGACTTAGGGATGATAGTATGATTCGTCACAATATTACTGGTAAAGGCAAACATGTTTAAATATAGTTAATAATAATTAAAATTTATTTAAAAGTAATTTTTCCCAAATTTCAAGTAAAGGGAGATCCTTTTCGACTCTTGTCCTTATATGTGCCAAATATTATCCAAATCCGTACATTCGTTTGGTGTAATTGAGCCGCAAAGGGTTGGTGTGGGACGCTGCTTTTTCCAAAAAAGTAATACCCGGTAAAACCTGTAGACGTTTGTTTACTTTTCCTTAACCCTTTTCACTTCTTCAACGGTGGTGTTATTCTTCTACCTTTATATGCAATTCGGTTTCAATCTGCTTAAATATTGACAGTTATCGATTGCATTGAGCAAAATGCCCTATCAATCAATATCAATGCCAATATACAAATTTTGGAAAAAACTGCATTCAAACAAGTTTATCATTAAACAAATATTTTATTAAATTATTTTTATTTTTTTATAAATATTTATTTTTCAGGTCATTTGCTTTATTGCATTATGTGGGTGCGATGAGTAAATTTAAGTGAAAAAATCTTTTGTTCTCATTAAAATCGTTAGAAAATCCTAACGACACCGTTATAGGTGTTTAAAAATCGCATGACAAGCTGTGTGACTACTGTATTGTGACATTTTTGGTGTTTCTTTTCTTTTGCTGTTCCACTTTTCAAGCCCATTATTATGTAATATATTGATTAAGTTTTTTGTTTTGAGTGTTCAGTATTTTTACTTTGTTTTTTTCTTCTGTCACATTTCTTAGAGAACTTAATTTTTTAGATAATACGACGTTGTTTTGTTTTATTTTGTTAATAGTTTTACGGTAATATTTTTTGTAAATATTTACAGTTGTTTTTAGGCTATTCAGTAGCGAAATTAGTGGATTCTCGAAGTCAGTCAGTATGATCTGAAATTATTAGAACCTTTTTTTGAAAATAATTAGGCTGCGAAGGAGAATTTTTTTTATAGGCTCCTGACTGTATATTAGACAAAACTTCCTTTCAGCATACATGGGGGACTATGTTGTTGTTGTTGTTGTTGTAGCAGTGCTTCGCCCCATCCAGTAGGCGCGATCGACCACAATTTTCGTCAATATTCTCAAACTGAATCCAAGTAAATTTACAGCTTCAAAAAGGGTGGACTATAGTGAGAGGGATGAGTAGTGCGCATCTCCTTAGGGTGAGTGTGTTCCTCTTCTGCCAGTTAAGTGTAATTTTCTTTAAGAACTAGGTTCGCCGAGAAGTTTCTGGCAATAGGTCCGATGCGTTTTCGTGGATATCACTGAGGACCTGTTTGTGTTTTTTTTCTTTAAACAGCTGTGTACCAGGTGGCGTTTTCCTCAGAATGCTTGCGGATATTTCCTCTTGAGCCCCTGGAAGAAGTGGTCTCTTCAATCAAATATCTGTTGGGATGTCCAGGTTTCTGGATATTCAACAGAAACTGTTTGTTAAGCATTTCAGTTCTCTCCCTAATGGGAAGTACTCTCGCCCATTGTGTAGACGGTATTCTGGGTTCTGAGGGCGGAGTTTTGACAGTCCTGTATTTTCTTCCATAATTACAACATTGGGACTAGCTTAGATTTTAATGAAGACTTTAGTCTTAACAAATAGTCTAGTCGCAAAAACGTCGATATATAAAGCAGGCATGAGATGGGTCAGACAAATATTCAAAACCTGCGAAATGATAAGAATCGCTGGATTATACATTTATTATATTGGAGTGAAGACAGAGCAAAATATGGGTCGAAAATGCCATCCAAATATAATCATTACTTAAAAAAATTATTGAGTTTTTCCCCCTAAGTCTTTCAGGACTTCGAGCTCTGCTTTGCTCTATCGGGTTATAGCTTGTTTTGGATATTGCCTTGTCGAAATCTCTAAAAATTATTCAGATTATGTTTTATCGGGAATATAAGGTGCACCTCTCATATGTGTTTTAGTATAAAATGTAAAATTAAAATGCGCAGACTTGTTTGTCCGTAGTATGAATAAATTAAGAATCATACGACCTAGACAAGGGAGCCCTTTAATTGTAAATTTTCCAACACCGCCAGATCTTGTAATGAGGGTCAATATAAGGATACCTAGAGCACTCGGTAGAGCTGAAAGTAGGCGTAACTTGATCACGCCGTTGCAATAATAAGCATATAAAACGTTATTTCTTACTGTGATTTTTTAGTTGCATCGAGACTGTGAGTGTACAGTGATAAGGAGCAATATGATCTACATAGATGGCACTTCACAATCACATTTACAAATAATCACAATCACAGCTGTCGTCACAGGAACACTTTGCTGCAATAATATGAAATTGAAGGGTTGAAGTTCATTGATCCTGTAATGAGGGCTGTGATTGAGTCTGAGATTGCGAATATTATAGCCCACTGAGCTTTGCCAACTGCGATAACCTAAATAGATTATAAATTCAGAGCTTCCATAGACAAGAATATAGAACAAGATATAATACGACAATAAAATATTCCGCACAATAAGGTACTTTTGTGAGCAGCAACCGATGAAAATAGAAAAATTGGAAGAGCCAAGTAGAAAATAAGTGCACTAAGCACATTAAGAGGGCACATAATCGATATAGAAAGTACAAGCAATGCGACGAGTTTGGACTAAATACAAACTTAACCCATTTGTTATGAAGGTATTTCAGTTGTTGTCAAAACAAAAACAATATTTACAACGTTATCTACTCAGCAAATATTTGAGTCACTAGAGTAAATATATAGTAAGCACGTTTTAGCAATAAACCAAGCTAAAAAAATGTATTTAACCATTTAAATAATTATGGCCATATAACAAGGTGCGCCAGTACTTCTTCGCTGGAATAAAGGGCGCCAATTGGTCACACCAAGTGAATTGAAATCATTTTCCAACTGGTCCTTCGAGCGGAGTGGGGGCCGCCCTCTTCCTCTGCTTTCATAGGCGGGTTCTGATTAAAATACGTTCTTAGCAGGAGCATCATCTTTCATTGGCTTTACATAGCCTACATATTGTAGCCGCTGTGTTTGAATTCCCTGGACTATGTTGATGTCTACGTAAAGGTCGCCTTCTTGGGTACTCGCCACCGCCAACGCGTAGAGGTCCATAAATCTTTCGAAGAACTCTGGAACACTCCAGAGCCGCTTCATTTGATGTTTTCATGGTCCATGCTTCTGCACCATATAGCAGGACGGGTACGATAAGTGACTTGTAGAGTATGATTTTCGTCCGCCGAAGAGGACTCTACATTCCAATTGCCTTCCTAGTCGAAAATAGAGTGATTCTTCGCTTTATATCAGAGCTGATGTTTTCTTTTTTGTACTGATGCTGATTCCTAAATAAACGAAGTCTTTTACGATTTCGAGTTTCCATTGCAACTACACCAAGTGAATTTAAGCGACGTAAATAAGCTCAACGGATAACAGAAAAACATTTTGCCCTAAATCGGTAGAAACTGCAATTGTGGCAGCAGTTTATAAGTTTTTATTAAGTGAAACTATTTTTATGCATATTTGCGTATCACTTTGTTATGCATAACGGAATGCATATGCCCTAAGTATTTAGTAAATAGTTATGAGAAACTCACAAACTACAATTATGTGCCGGTATTGCACGCTAATTTGACACTTCATAACTAAGAAAATAATGTCTCAAAAGAGACTGCAAAGATTATGTAAATATCTAAGTCCCTTTTTTTATTATTATTAGATCTTTTATGCATCAGGGCCGTTGCAGCCTAATTTTGTACGTGGACGCTTTTAATGTATCTATTCAGAAAGAATGTGAACCGGTGTTTCAACCTCTAGCTCACAGAAACGACAAATTTGAGTACCGGATATATTTAACTTACTTAGGTGATATCGAAGGGCGGCCATCGTGGTGTGATGGTAGCGTGCTCCGCCTACCATACCGTATGCCCTGGGTTCGCACCCCGGACAAAGCAACATCAAAATTTTATAAATAAGGTTTTTAAATTAGAAGAACATTTTTCTAAGCGGGGTCGCCCCTATTTTTTTAGGTGATATCGAAGACCGCTGTGTCCCGTATAGTGCCCAGTGAGAGTTCATAGGTCCTCTCTGCTTAGATTAATCAGTTTAGCTGATACTTTTGTTGCCGCAAGTATAAACAGTCCTCTCTTTGCCATGTACGTCTCGTTTTACTTAATATATAGATATTTTTATTGAATTTACTTTTACATTTTATTAGTCTTATCGCTTTGCCTCCGGCTAGCTAGCTCATGATTGGTTTTCTTCAAGTAAAAAAAAATTCTAGATTAATTTCATGTTGTCATGCTCTTTGAACTTCACTCAACTCGCTTACATTTAACTCTATCACCATAACAATTTTGATTGTCAAAAAAACGAAAAAAGTTAGTAATTGCATTACACCAAAATTTTCATAACGAGAACGAAGTTAGTTTGACGTAAAGTTAACAACATAAAATAAGTACTTAATATAGAGACTCAGACGCAAACGATTTTTTTTGGAATAATTATATGAAAAAAGTACCTACATCCATAAGAGCTCTGGTACACCGGCAACACATACATAATTATAATTTAAATTTCCTTAAAAAAATATGTATATCACAAATATGTTTAGGGTTCCTTGCTATTTTGCACCCGCACAGTGGAATAATTTTAAAAATCTTTATATATAAATTCAAATTATGTATGTACGTATGCATCGTTGCATCGTAGACGGATCGTCCGATCAGAATTTGAAACACCCACTAGAAAACCTTCCAAGGATGGTCATGGGCTAAAATAATTTCAATATGTATTGTGTCAGCAAAGCAATGGTTTTAATATGGTGCATTTAACGCCGAGAGTTTAAATGCTGAGAAAGTAGATTTTATTAGATATGTGTTTGAAACTCATGTGTTTGATATCATTTGCGTGTCGGAGACGTGGCTTCTTGAGGATCTTGATGATAGGCACTTTAATATTAATAACTACAAATTGTTTCGAAATGATAGGGTGGGTAGGAAAGGAGGTGGCGTAGCAGTTTATTGTAGGAGCACATTAACGTGAAACTCATTTGCAAGTCGGTGGATTCGAGCATTGAATACTTGTTTTGTCGAGGTGCACGACTTGTCTACCAAAGTCCTTGTATCTTGTGTTTATAGTCCCCACAACCAACAGCCTGATATGTTATTTGCTACGCTTGTCTCGTACCTTGTAGACTATGACAGCTTAATAGTTTGTGGAGACTTCAATGTTAATCCTGCTTGTTCGTGACTCATTATGATGTAGACTAGCATGCTTAAATTAGTGTATCCTGTTGACTGGTCTAAGTGTTGTCAATAACAATGTTTTTTATGACAACAGTTGGTGTTAATTGTTGTCCTTAGTTCTTTTTTTTTTGGGACTATTTATTGTTTCTGTTGAAAAACTTACAGTTTTAAAATTTGACCAGATGCCATTTTTATCAGACCATGATCTTATTTTTTGTTCCTTAGAAATATACAATTAAACCGCTGTGATACTGGTAGTACCTTTAGTTAGGGATCTACCGCTTACTTGACTATTATGCTTTGTGTTCTGATTTGTCCCTGGTGTGTTAATTGGAGTGATTGGTGGTTAATAGTTTCTAGCTGATGAAAACTTGAGTTCCGTAACAGCAAATCGTTAATGCCTTTAAATACAATGTGCCTATCGCTCAAGTAGACCTAGAAATGTTTTCGTGGTCCTTGGTTTAATAGCCAAGTCAAGCGGCAAATAAAAGCACGTAGTAAGGGCATACCATCGTGGAGGAGGAGTAAAGTAATGTTGCATGGCTTGCCTATAAAGCTGCCAGAAATATCGCTATAAGATAATAAGGAACGAAAAAAAGTAGATTTTTTTACCTCAAGGCCTACCCTTCGCTACCTCCAAAAACTCTTGGGCGTAATCTAAAAAGCTTGCGAGTATATGGAAGGACAAACATATTATGCGAAACTAAATGCTGACACCCTTAATGATGCGATTGTTGGAGTAGTCCTGCTGTAAAATCATACTTAGGCGCCTTTGCAAATGCTTATCTGGCGCTACTGTGGGAAAAATTTGAGTCAGGGCCCGGTATCCGAATGCGACTGGTAACTGGTGTTTACTTAAAGTTAAAATCCAATGCCATCGGGGTTGATGGTTATACCATTAAATTTGTAAAAATTATTCTACCATTTATACGGAGTACCTTCACACACATCATCAACCATTGACATCACAACTTCTCGGTTTCCTGAATCGTGGAAATGAGCTATGGTAAGACCGTCCCGAGAAACCGGCTTGCAAACTCGGTCCGTGACATTATCGACCACATTACATATTGCCGCGCTGTCCAGAAAAGTTTTTGAAAGGCTGGCTAGGCCAGAGCAAACTAATTTGCACATTTCTAGAATAAAACCTCTTATAACCACACCAAATCGGGCTTAGAGCACAAGCATAGTTGTAACAACGGAACTACTTAAAATTCTTGATGACATACGCATACCATTTTGATAAAAACCAACTAACTCTGCTTTGTCTATTAGATTTTCTAAGCTGATTCTGTTGACATGCGTTACTTTCTTATAAACTTCAAACATATTTTGGATTGCCTACATGCTTTGATGGTAATGGAAGAGGTATTAATCAGGAAGGCACAATTGTTAAATACTGGTGCGAAAATTTCGGGTGACCAAACACTAACCCCGAGGTGTTCCGCAGGGTTCATTGATTGGGCCTGGTTATTCAGATATTCGTAACGATATCTTTTCACGGGTTTAGTCAGCACATGAAAATGCACGCATATGCAAATGACATACAAATTAGATTTGTTCTGGTTAGGGTTTCACGGACGTAGCCAACATCTGTTCTTAAAGTAAATAAGATTATTGAGCGTACAGAGCCTGGGCCAAGAATAATGTGTCTCTAGCCTTTAATGCAACTAAACGTTCATTTTGCCATTTCGAAAGACTAGGTCCGTTGATGCCCTAGCCCTCAACCAATATAAATAGTTGGAAACCGGCTTTACAAAATTGTTTCTAGAACTAAAATTTGGTTTCGTTATCAACTCATATCATAACTTGTGAAGACCAACATCAATACAGTCATGGGTAAAGTGTCAACCACTTTGCGCAATCATTAGCAATCTGCCCTTTCACACCTCCGCATATTAGAAGAAAATGCCCCTACAGCGTCTTTGCCAAATAATAAACTATTCAGAGCTCGTTTATAACAAGTTGGACTCATGTTCATGCCACACAAAGTTGCAGGTCGCCTTATAATCATGATAAACTCGTTACGTTTTCGGGGATTACGAAAATTTGATCAATTTCGGCTTTGGAGTCCAAGCTATTAGGATGTAAACATATTGACTACCAAAACGTTAGAGTGTGAGAGTTTTTTGTTGTACCGTTGAATGTCACAAAATCAACCACATATCTTTTTGAGAAATTGACATTCACTAGAGTCCCCAGGATGAGAATCTAGTTGTGCCTAACTTTAACTTCGTGCTTTCGTACAAGTGTTTGTTTCGTCAACACCGTAACGTATTGGAACTCTATCCAGCTGACAATCAGGAATAATGTAAAAAAAAGCAACTACAAACATATTATTTTCAGTTATTTTTTTAGTCCAACAAACTTAAAACTGGGCATTTTTGATTTTATTTTTAATCTTATCTTAATCTAATGTTTAACCATAAATTTAAAAAATAAAAATTTAAAGGTTTGTAGTATTGTTTTTGATATGCTTGTTTTCTAGCATCTTTATTATTTATTTAAATGAAATATAGAAATATGTTTGGTGTCCTATACACAAAAGACAATTTGTTTATTGTGACTAATGTAGTTTTTTTTCCGAATAAATGAAAATGAAATGAAATGAAAGAAATGTAAAAGGGGCGTAGCACTTCCCATACAAATGGAACATTTGGTGCTGCATAACTCTGGAAGTATTCATGCTGGAACATTGAAATTCAGTATGGGGTTATATGAGAACAACCCCTAACACCACAAAGAAAATATGGGGTGAGGAAGAAGTGGACGTGGCACCTAGCATTCAAATGGGATATTTCATACTACATATCTCTGCATGTAATATTGGTAGAATAGTGAAATTTGGTAAGTTTTAACGCTTCCAGTAAAATGTGATTTTTCAGAACTATGGCTGCCATACAAACTTAGGCTGTTTTAAAAAAACTTCGATATCATCGAAAAACCTAAAAATGTATATACTTCAAATAATATTGAAAACTATATTTTATATCCTACGGCTTTCAGCAATACCTAAATTCGTTTAAATTTGTTTTATTTATTTGACATATTTCTATCGAAATGTTAAAAGTTAGTATTGTCTGAAAAGCAAATATCTTAATTTAACCAACTGCAAACCTGAATAAAAATCAATTGATTAAAAGTTTTATTTTGAAAAAGTTTTTTTGTGTACCCTTTTAACAATTTTGTAATCTTTATACTGAAGCCTTGGAAATTGCCATATCTCAAACCCATAAATAAGATTTCAATTATAATTGATTTGAAGAACGCCCTTTTTCAGAAATTTTTTCTAAAAACACTCTAGTTCAGAGCTTTATTGAATAACATCACATCACAGAACTCGACTGAAGATCGACGTGTATCAGTTTTATTTTTAAAAATGCCCCCAAATCCAACATACACGCAATATATTTTTGTTTGAGTCAAAGTATTTGAGAAAAAATCTTTGTATAAAACATATTTCCGGCAAATTCTGAGATAGCACGTTTTGGTACCGTCGACCGAGATATGTTATTCATTCGCAAATATCTTCTTGCAAAAATATATTCCTAATATTCTGCTTTTAGAAATTTTTCCACGTCTTCAAGAAATATAACCTTTATACAAATATTTTGTATTTTGCTTGGAGCTTTTCCTGGACAATGATTTACTTATTTTCTGTAGTGCTCCCGAGCCGGCTGTTTATCAAATACTTACTGTTTGCATTTTTTTGGATTAATTTCAAAATTAAAAAGTTTGGGTAAGTTTTCCAAAAACATACGTAAATACTTTCCAACGACAACATAAAACATAACGAGTCAATACCAAATTTCTTTGAAAGTATCTGGAACAAATCCTTAATGTTCCTGAAACTCACAAAATAAATTTCCTGAAACGATTGTGCATATACGTTGAACTGATCTGAACCTGGTCTCACTACTGTAGTTGGTTAGAAATGATTTTGTCGAACGGCCAAACGGCTAAGGGACAATCAAGTAAGTAAGAGAGACCTTGCGAATGGATTTAAAACTGGAATTAAAACAGACTTTATCCAAAAGAACGAAACATTTTGTGGTTTCAATATATTTCGGACTTTATTTTGTGACATACAAATCTTTAAGTGAAGTGAATATTTTTAAGAACCAGACTACGTATGGCGCTGTGACACTTTGCGTCACAGTCACTCGCATTCACAGTCACCGCTATAAATACCAAAAATTTCATAAAGGCATTCAGGTTTACTGTAACTCATTGCAGTGAATGCTCTTTTATGATAGGAATTTTGTTTCACGCGAAATAAAATAAAATAAAAACAAGCTCATGAGAACTTCTAAATATTCCAAGATGATTGAAAATTTGCAGATATATATTAACGATGAGTTTCCATGAATTATATTGTGTTCAATTTTAAAGAATTCATAAGCTAAGAACAGGTTAATAACAATAATTTCGGTATTATGTTTCCGAGAAATTAGCTATTCGGGCTGATGTGGCATGGATCTTATTGTTATAAAATATCTGAAATCGCTGCTTCACTTTTCAGTTCCGGAAGATATGGTCAACCGCATATTTTGCGCAGGTTCTGAGCACTGTGGTAATGCAATGAGTTTCATTCATTTGTTTCATATTTCGAACAATTTTTTTCATTACTTTTATATATATATTTTTTAATCAAGATCTCTATTAATTTTAAAACAATCAACTTCAAAAAACCCCACTGTGCCTTCACCTGAAGAGTTTTCCTATTTACAAATTATAATAAGTTTGTATGTAAGCCTATGCGCTCTCTTGCCAGCGGCATCTCCTTCAACACACACACACTTTGTTGCATTTGCGTGCATGTGCAATTGTAGAGAAATAGGCTCGTACTTTTTGAGATGTTGTACGTGATTTTTTGATGAAATGCTCTTAGCAACAAACAACCAAGCAAAAATATAACATTCCGCTTGCCCAACGTCAACTTTAAGTCAATGACAACCTACTCGACACATAGATTTTTACTGCCTGTAATATTCTTATTTATCTTTCTACATAATTTTCTTCAGGTAAATCAAATTAATTGGCCTACAGCAAATTCGTGTGTAGTCATAGTAATTATCATTTGTATGGCAATTTAAGTGAGAAAATCACTCAGGCTTTAATTTGCAACGCAAATATTTTTGTAATGCAAGTAAGATGTAGCAGAAAGAATAAATTTCATTTGAGCTTATAACCGAGGAATAAAGGCAGTACATATAGTAGAATATACTTTAAGGCGCTAATCTACTTTAGGCGCAAGTCCCTCGTTTGAGGCGCAAATATGTACATTTAAAAAGAAGTATAATTTTAGGCGTGCAAGCAGGACTAAGGTATGCTATAGCAAACTCAGCTTTTAAATATGTATTAAAGCATTTTGAATTTCAAGCTGTTTGAATTATATTTTCTTGATGAAAATTTTCAGCTGGAGCATATCTTTGCATCGTATTTGCTTATAGGACTATTACTTAAATTGGCACTCGATTGACATGAAACGAAAATTTCAATTTAATATTTCAATATGCGACAACAAATATTTTACTGTTAAGAGCGCTTACTTACTAATGATATTTTTTGTCACGATGGAACTATGAAAACTTTTATTTATTGGACGGTATTTAAAATAAATTTAAATTAAGGGCATACCAAAATGGGATATTCTATAATCATAGAAATGAAAATCAATATCCATTGTTTCGGTTTATTTCGTAGCCTAGAAATTGTCTAAAAATTACTCTAATTAGTACAAGGCCCAACTGAAGCAAATACCAAGAGCAGTTTGTGGATTTCAATGCTGATATAAAGAAGTGTGCTACGCTACCAATGTTGGATCACGAAACCTATGCCGTAGAACTGCCGCTCACCAGCTAAAGACTGCTAAGATGGCCTCTTTTTGAGTTACGTTCAGAATTTTTATATTCCCCGTGAGAGACCGCTTGATTTTTCTGAGGGCTCTGGAAACCGCTATTAAGCAACAAGAAGAATACAAATGTCCGCCTGATTACAGGCCTAAGCAGCATGATTCAAATGGCTTCGGGTGTGCATTATAAGAACATAAATTTTAACTGTTAGAACTGAGAGTTGCAAAAACAATACTTCTGGCAACACATAAATAACTCGACGTTAACAAATCGGAATGATGCGATATGACCCGAGGTTTGTGGGACTTGTTTAAGAGGGATAATTATTTTTTACACAGGACAACCAGAGAGGGGGAAAAATAGAACCGCAGCATATTAAAAACATGGCCAGCGAAATTATAGTTTCTTCAACCCAATTGTCAAACTAACCTTCCCCTGCAGAACCCTGTTTATCTAACAGACGACGCCGTGACAAAAAAGTTCCATGCGAAAGAAAGGGAATGGTGCAACGTGGTCAGATCAAGTCATTACCGAGATGGTTGGGCTAGTACCTTATGGTGCGGTTTTCCGCAATGTATCGAATTTATATAAAAGGACCATCAGCATCGATAAAACTCCAATAAAACCATCGGAGAGACAACGTATCTGTACAAGAAGAAGAGAGCAAACAAGAAGCTTAGGGACTGGCCTAAAGAACGGGGTACAGTTGCGGAAAAAAATTGCTAGCATATATTTCTACAGTGAGTGAATGTAACAGAATGGCACTCCTACCTGAATCGATTGGAATTGTTTCTGGTGCTCTTATAAACTGAAATTAAATTGTAAAAACAAAATTGGTCTTTTCTTCATTGAACAAGCTCAAAGATGACCAAGTACTGCCTAATTACGAAGAGAAACGCGTAATTTTTTCATACTAGATGCTGTCATTCAAACCCCTGCATGTGATATCACATAATGATATCATGATATCACACGCGTGATATCACTTGCAAGATATCGCATGTATGATACAGCATTACAACAAATCTACAAAAACTATGGTCTAACGCAGAGGAAATGGATCGATTATTCACCTTTATTCAGACGAGTAGAACGGTGTATGTGGGCTGATTTTAAATAAACTGACAAAAAGCTAGCGATTTAAAGCTATGCAAATAAACAAGAAATTGATTGCGAAAATGCAATTTAATAGGATAAACAAATATAAATAAACAAATTGTATTTATAAGTAGCTATGTAAAGAGACAGCGATCTAACTAGTTTTAGACAGGCAGGGCTGAAATTGTGCAAGTTTTTTACGTAAATTGATAAGCTATTGTAAAGAATTTACTGAATCCGCTTATTTGCAACCTTCTGCTAACATTCGAATCACTAAACGGTTGAATAAATAACTCCACTATTCAATAATGCAAAATGGCCTTTATTAAAGTTCTTCACAATAACACTACTATTGCTCACCAGATAGCGTCTTAAATCAAACTGATTGTCGTACCTCTACTGTTGCTGCCTTTTATACTCTCTGATTTCCTCGTCGCATATTTCTAGGCTTTTCTATTTCCAGAACTTACTAGTTAGTTATCAGCTATAAAATTACTCAGATGTAACTACAGATGCATGATTTTATAGCTTCTCTCAAACCCCATGCACTTGTTTGTGTGAGCGACACTTGCACAACCATTGCATACTTTCGGGAATATCTCAGATTTATGCATGTGGTTGTGCGTTGCTTCTCCGCTGCGTGTACGTACATATGTGTAGACATAATGATTTATTTATTGATGTGCATACAAGTCACTGTTTAGCATCGTCTTAGAGACGATAGTATCCCTTAGTGCTGCTAATATTCGTTACACTATTTTAGATGTAAAGAAACTTAAATATTTATAGAGTTGCCACCAGACTTTGCATACAATGTCTTTTTTAATGATGTTGGAATTTATATCTCATAGCAATTATGCCTTGACATATATCAAACATGAAATTGAAACCAATTCTTATCATTTATTCCAAAACGTTCTTTAAAGTATATGCAGTTTTTAAAATGTGTCTGATTTCAATTAAAAACTTCAGTCGTCAGTGATTTACGGCACAAAAGTAACAAAACAGCTTTTGTTGTCTGTCGGCTGTTAGCGTCTGCTGTATGACCTTTATTGTGCGAAAATGACAATTTTGTATTAATGTAGTGATACTTAATCGACTTCATGAAGCTGTTTTCCTTGTTTGCACAGCAACAAATTGCTAAATTGAAATGTTTAACACTTTAATTGAAAATCAGTTTGCGAAGTGCCACTTAATATTTAACAATTAGTCTGCAGTGTATGTAGCGTCCATGTGGTATGAGATAATGAACATTTGGCTTGGCAACAACAACACTTCAAATGCAATGCACACATTTAGTCGATGTGAGGTCTTTTATTGACCGGCCAGTTCAAACTAATAGCACGTGAAAATATTTCAATTAATTTGTATTGTTCAACTTTTAAATTTAAATAGCTACATACATACGTATATGTGTAAATATATAGATATATATGATACTTGAATTTGAAATGAAACAAAACATTACATATAACCAGTTAATTGATATGTCGATAGCTTCATTAAATAGCGTTTTCATTTTATTTTTAAATTTTCTTTTCTATTAGTAATTAACTAGAGCTAGCTGCATTTTCTCTGAATTAAAAGTTTATATCTATTAACTGTTTATTAATACTTTTATTCTATTTTAAAAGAAAGTAAATTTAAATGAAAGTAGAAATATAAATACATGATGTGATATCCCTTTGAGGATTGTATGCGTCGTTGTATGACTTCGAATGGACTTCACATCTTATTTTTCTTTTAAACCACTTACTTTATAAACAGCTCATTTGGCATAAACTATGAGCTTGTGCTGCGGCTAACGACCTCGAGTGCAGCAAATAAATTAATCTGAAGAATTTTAATTACTTGCCTTTATCAAAATATTTTCTTTTTCTTGAATATTTTCTTTTTCTTGATTTTTGATTTCTATAGTAGAAGTTAATATTCTTGTGGTGATATTGCACTAAGCAGCAACTCCCTTTGATGCTTACGTTAACTTTTACTATATGCCAAAGCTCTCGCTCAATACGCCTCTAAATGTCTATGCAAATGTTATCTAAGCAAACAAACAATTTCAGTTAGTCTTTGAAAATTTCGCAAAAGACTCAATTGCTTCCGCTTAGTTTTTATAGATAAATATACACACACCAACATATAAATATACATACACACCAACGCGATATTCCAAAACTAACTGCAGAAGATTCTAAGGCAACTATTAGATACCCTGCAAGTAATTTAATAAGTAAGGAACATCAACTGCAACCAGGCTCGGTGCCTCGGGGTAGCTTGAGCGTCAACCATACGGCTATAGTAGTATAGCATCATCAATCACAAGACGAGCAGACTACCTCATTCCCTATCTGCGCTTCGAGGGAGATCTCAAGGCCGACAATAGAGGTGGACGGTTTACGCAAGAGTGCTCAAATGGCGGACGAGGCGATATACATATGTGTACACAGATGGTTCCAAAGGAGTGGAGTGGGTCTGCCGTATACTGTACTGAACCGGAAATAAGCAGATCCTGCAGGCTGCCGGATTACTGTAGCGTTTTCCAAGCGGAAATATTAGCCGTAACAAAAGCAGTAGAAACACTGAAAAAGAATAGCTGAAGCTGCAACCCTGTTAACTTGTATATTGACTGTCAAGCAGCATTAAGTCAATAATATCGCATGGCACAGCATCTAAGTACATGTTAGAGTGTAAGCAGTCTCTGGATAGAATCGGGACAAGGAGAAGCATACATCTACATTGGGTCCCAGGGCATATGGGAGTATATGGGAACGAAAAAGCGGAAGAATTAGCTAAAAAGGGCGCATCCCTTGAAGCTTGCTCCGTAGACGTCCCAATTAGACTGGACGAGATTAAGCGAAGGCGTGGGGTGCACATGATCGACCAAGCGGGTAAGGCGTGGAGCGCGGGCTGTAAAGTGTCGAAAATACGTGTAGGTCTTACAATCGCAGACCAACAAAGTTGTTTCTATCATTAAAAAGAGAGGATTGTAGACTGATGACGGGTATTCTGACTGGATACTGCCTTCTGGCGTCACATGCCTTTAAATTAGTTTAGTCAGTTATATGAGATGTAGGAACTGCGGGTTGGAGGGAGGAAACGATCGAGCACATTATGTGCTCGTGCCCTGCGCTTGCCAGGCTAAGACTCCAGCTATTAGGAGTGATACAGCTGTCAGATCTAGAAGCAGGAAGTGGTTTAAATCCTAGGAAGCTTCTAGTATTTGCCAAGAGGACGGAGTTATTTTATAACATAGGTCGTGGTTTTTGATAGGGTTTTTCAGTTTGGTTGTTAAAATATACTGCTGGTAACACTACGGACTCATACAGTCTATGTGAGGTCCTCATGGGCCGGCCAGTTCTACCTAACCGAATATCAGTAAGTAGTAGAGCAGAACCAGAACATAACTCAGATTGTAAGGAATAAATTTTCAGGCGTATCAAATATATGAAAGAAAAAATCTGAGCACAATTTATGAAAAAGTTAATGTGAGGGCACATTTATTATTGGTCACCCTGTTTTGGTGGAAACTCAAATGAGGCTATATTAAAAATTGTATCCTTCAGTTAGATTCAAACTAAGCTAGACGCTTATCTCCAGCTATAGAAATATTTCATAGAGGGTATGTATATGCTTTATTTTACTTACATATATGCTTAGTAGTGTATCTGGAAGAACGTAAAACAAATCAACGCTCCAAAACAAAAATCTAGAACTAGAGCTGACAAACAATAAAAAGCCAATAAAATTTGCTGCATTGCAACCTCCACAAGCACCGCCGACAATGAAAAGATAAAACAACAAAAGCTACAAAGCTATGCAAGTAAGCGAGCTGTCGACAAATACACCTGTATGGAAGTAAGAAGGAAAAGGCATGGCGCAAGGGTAACAACTAAATTGTAGGTTTCTTGCACATGCCACACAGATTCTTTTTCCACGGCAGCAGCAATCATTTTAATTTAGAACTTTAGCCCCAACACATACCCACTTATACACATACATATATAGCACCTACAGATGTATTCAAATCTCTGTTGACTTGTTTGTGCCTACATTAAGGCGTTCGCACAGCGAGTTTTTTATGAAGCATCATTTGCAATTGCTGCTGATTCTTCAATTGTTGTTGGTAGCAATTTATGTATTATTTTTTAGTTTTTGTTTCTCTGCTTTGTTACATGCCTTTGTTATGTCTTGTTTATGCAAACAAGGAAAATACAAAAAATTGCGCTAGTAAGAAACTTAAGTTTGTAAAGAGCATTTTTATATACCCAGTAGACACTTTGAGCAGAATTATGCCTTCAAACCAAACCGATTTGTGAGAATGATTTCCCAAGATAAATGGTTCACCGTAATGCAATGTTCTGGGTTTAAACTAATCAAAAGCTGTCATACCATACGTAACCTAGCCGGCTGTACTAGATTCTAGAATTGCCTCGAAAAAAATCGAAAGGATTGTAAAACTCATCGAAATCGCCCCAAAAACCACCCTGAAAATAGTCCCGAAATTAGTGCAGAATAATCAAAAAATGGTCCGGGGAGTGAACTGAAAATGATCCTGAAATCCTATATGATCCTGAAACAGTCACAAAATCATTCATTACACTTGGCTAGAGCAATCCTTTTCTTGGGTCCAAAAGAGACAAAGTCCTTCAAAATTTCGAATTTGTATCTGTGAAAAGTGACATTGGAGTAAACAGCCATATATGCTAATAGACGCAATCGATGCAGGAGAATTGGGCTTGCACTACATGAAGGGACCCAGATCATTATTCTTCCCCTACTGCTGCGTTTGTTGCACTGAGCAAGCCACTTCCCGAACTAAATAAAATTAGGTAAGGTTCAAGTAAGATTTAAGTTAAAGCTAAATAGAGAAGAGAAGTTCCGGAGGGCAATTCGTACCCAATGCCACCCCATACCCTTTTCTCTATAAGCGTACAGGATACTACATATACAAAAGAATAGCCAATGGAAAGTGCCCCCTAAGAACAATGATGCGGTTATACATAACCCCAGAATCGATACATGCTCTAGTAAAGCAATACAATACTACAACAGTGAACGAGGTGCAACGGACAGCCGGGGTAAGATAAGATCGCCTCTACAGATAATCTAAACATAATCCCGGAACAGTTACCGCGGAGCTGTCACATTCAACTAACATTGATAAAGTTACATTTATGACCAAGGGCGTATGTGTGCTGGAACTCGATGTAGCTTAGCAATTGTCGTTTTCTAGATGGTATTCAGTTTCCAGTTAAAAAAAGACTGCAAAAGTGGGAAAGTTTGTAAGGAGGGGATTATCTCATACTAAACAGATGTGATTTTCAGAACTATTCAAGGAATTCGTCTTCTTTTACGAGGAAATAGGTAGTATCAAGGGGATATGCTGAATAAAGTCAGAAAAAGAGGGAGAGATATGCATCCACTCTGATATCCATACTGGTTTCATTGTCAAAGGTCGTTATCAATCATAAGAGTGCACTTTATTGGCATATAACTTGAGACAAGAAAACGGATGTACTAGAAAAGGCAGCGACAACGCAGATAATAAGTAGTCACAGTACGTCTTACATTTAAGTATTAAAAGGGGCCCACGGAACAATAGAACTGAGAATCTTTTAAGAAGATCTAGGAGTGAAATCTTCAAAATCACGACCAAAATAATGGGGAACTAGATATTGGGGCAACACACGGAAATATCCTCTTTTATTACATGTGTAGGCGTAACGGCTTTTATGCATTCACTTTTCTTGCAGGGGTGCAGCCTAATATTAGGCGCACTTCTTTTATCAGGTTTTTGCTGTTTGAACGTAAAAAAGTGTAAAAAATTATTCATGACTGACACCAGCAATTTGAATGGCCTAATCAAGTCCTTCATAGAACACGAATCGTATGTAAATTTGAGGTAGTATATAAAGATTGTCACTCTGAGGCCACTCCGGTAAAAGGAGTACAAAGTTTACAAGGCCTATTCACCCAAAAGTGTCATGCGCTAAACGGGGGCCCAAAGATCCACTTCCAACGGAAAGCGTCTTATGAGTATTAGCTTTCTGATTCTATAACGATTACACGTAAATTATGCTAGAGGGTATCAAAAGACGTAAAATATGCGCCTGCAAAACACAATCCAAATTCCATGAATGAAATAGAGCTCTTAAGCCTGCAGCCTCTCTCTCTTTGCGTGCCCTTAAAAGGCGGCTGTCACAATTAAAGCACTTGAGTGCGTCCTTCGCATTGTCGCTAGTCAAAGAACAATCGCTCTCTACCCACCTGACAGCCAGCCCAGCCTGCCAGCCTATGCATTTGCCTATGAAAATTTGCCATACACAAAGCGGTGAGTGCAATATGCGCCCTCCAATGAAGAATTATGCAAACAAAGCTGTCACTTATGCGCTATTTCTCTATTTTCATGATTTTATAATTTTAATTTTTTTCTTTGCTGCATTTTTAGTGCATTTGTCGGTATTTATTTGTGCTTGGGCGAGCCTTCTAAATAATTTATTTATGTAAATTGTGGCAATAAAATTTGCAATCAACGGCATAGAGAAACAAAAAAAACTTTGTGAAGTTGGTGCAGCAATTGTTTAGCAGTCACATATTTTATAATTTTTTGTTGCTTATTTTGTTAACAAAATAAAAAGC
>JARSSU010026052.1:0-34296 GCA_029619165.1 Eurosta solidaginis
ATGGACGTGGCTCCGCCCTTTTCATTTAGTTTGTCTAGATACTTTTAATGCCATAAGTCGAACAAAATTTACAAATCCTTCTCAAATTTGGTAGGGCATAGATTCTATGACGGTAACTGTTCTCTGTGAAAATGGGCGAATCGGTGGAAGCCACGCCCAGTTTTTAGTACAACAGTCCACCGTCTGGTCCATTCCGCTTCGCCGTTAACACAATAACTTGAGCAAAACCGATATATTTTACTAACGTAGCCCACGTACTTATCTGAACTCCGTTAATTTTGGTATAAAAATGGCCGAATCCGACCATAACCACGCCACTTTATCGGTATCGAAAATTACGAAAATGAAAACAATGCCATAATTCTATACCTAAATACGAATAAAGGGATGAACATGGTAACTGGAATGGTTTATTGACGCAAATATACTTTGGAAAAAACTTTGTAAATGGGTGTGACACCTTCCATATTAAGTAGAAAAATGAAAAAGTTCTACAAGCGAAATCAACAGCCCTTGGAATCTTGGCAGGAATACTGTTAGTGTATTGCATTAAATAAAATTAGGCATTACCCGACAGATGATTTTCTGTCTGGATCACCTGATCCGACATTTTTGGTCGTATCGCGAGAACGCCTTCACATATATGTACCTCTAAGGGCCACTTCGCTTTTAAAACCCTCTTAATACCTTTATTTGATAATCCCTATCGTACAACACATTCTAGAGTCACCCCTGGCCACCTTTATGGCGTTATCTCGAAAAGGCGTCCACATCTATGACCTAATGGCTCACTCCCTCTTAAAATGCTCATACCACTTTTCAGTTGATACCTCATATCAGTACAAACACATTCTAGAGTCACCCTGGCCCACCCTAATGGCGACATCTCGAAAGGCGTCCACCTATAGACCTCATGCCACTCCTCTTAAAATGCTCGAGTACACCTTTCGTTGGAGACCACTAGCGTACAAACATTCTAGAGTCACCCCTGGCCACATCTAATGGCGATTACTCGAAAACGTCTATAGACCTAATGCCACATCCTCTTCCAAATGCTCATAACACCTTCATTTGATTCCCATATCGTACAACACATTCTAGAGGCACCCCTGGTCCACCTTATGGCGACATCTCGAAAGCAGGCGTCCACCTATGAGACGAAGGATGCCCACTCCTGCGTCAACATGCTCAGTAACGACTTTCGTTTGATACCATATACGTACAACATTCTAGAGTCACCCTGGCCACCTCTAGTGCGATATCTCGACAAAGGCGTCACCTATAGACCCATGGCCCACTCCCTCTTTAAATGCTCAGTACCACCTTTCATTTTTGTTTGATACCGCATATCGTACAAACACATTCTAGAGTCACCTGGCCACCTAATGCGATATCTCGAACAGGCGTCCACGATAGATCACTAGGCCCACTCCCTCTTAAATGCTGCAGTACACTCATTTGAATTCCATATCGTATCAAACCATTCTAGAGACGACTCCACCCTGGTCCACCTTTATGGCGATATCTCGAAACGGCGTCCACCTATGGAACTAAGGATCACTCCTTTTCAATATACTCATTACAGCTTTCATTTGATACCCATATCGTACAAACATAGTCTAGAGTCACCCCTGGTCCACCTTTATGCGATATCTCGAAAGGGCTTTCACCATATAGAACTAGGCCCCACTCCCTTTTAAAATGCTCAGTATACACCTTTCATTTGATACCCATATCGTACAAACAAATTCTAGAGTCAGCCCTGGTCCACCTTTATGGCGATATCCCTAAATGGCGTCCATCCATAGAACTATGGCCTATCTCCCTTAAAATACTCTTTAATACCTTCCATTTGATACACATGTCATACAACCACATTCCAGGGTTACCCTATGTTCATTTTCCTACATGGTGATTTTCCTTATTTTGTCTCCATAGCTCTCAACTGAGTATGTAATGTTCGGTTACACCGAACTTAGCCTTCCTTACTCGTTATAGATGACTTTCATTTTCACTCACAGTTTAACTTCATACAGAGCTAGATCAGTAAGTGTGAGTTTGGAACTAAGACTAAAATGAAGCGTCTTAAAGTTTCAACTGTATAATAATTGAATACGCTAGAAATCTCTAATACTAAAACAAGTCTGTTTTTGATAAGTGCGTGTTTCATCAAAAATAGTGACAATGTGTTTGTCCGAGCATTCAACACTTCATTTGTAGCTCGCCTGAATTATATCCAAGTGAAAATTCATTGTTTTTTTTTTTTTTTTTATTTTATTTTTTTTTTTTTTTTTTTTTTTTTTTTTTTCTGCTACATTTTATTATAGAGCAATTTCGTGGTAAGAATTCATTGGAGTAAATTGAAACTTATATGTGGGTATAGATTGTCGACACAATTTCTTTAGCAGTGTTTGGAATTTTTGAAAAAGAAATAAAGTACCAAAACCGTGCCGAAAAGAACTCAAAATGAGAGAAAGCGAGTAGTGCGACCGTTGAGGGTGGATGGAATAGGACTGAAGTGGCAACCGTGTTCTCAAATGCAAGCTCCACATCAAATACATATACATATAATACTTCGACATACGAATACATTGTCGCGTTGTGTGAGCTAAATATTTTGCACAAAAGCTTTTTGTCCACCACAATACACAGATTAGTATAGATAATTCACAAAATATAATACCTTTTTTCGAAAATCACACAGAATATCCGCGTATTGTTACGAATTAGAAACAATGAGAATCGGCACATCGAAAGTGATGAAATGTACTTACAAACAGTATACATATGTACAAGTTGTATTTATATGCACGAAAATGCACTTTAAAAACGCATGAAATTGTTAAAGTAATGTTCAAATATAATGATAAAAACTTTATAGTAATAAAGATCTGTGGGGCATATTTTGAATAAGTTGCGGGCGGGCAGGGAGCGTGGGTGTGTGGGTGTTTTTTCTTCTTTCTCTGATGTGTGCCACGACTCCAACTCGAGGGTGACGGGGTCCTAAAAATCACAAAATTATCATCCGCAACTCTAGGAAACTCTTAGTTTATGAAATATAAGCTTTTAATTCCAAATTTAGTAAAATTTCAACTTAAGTCTGCACTTAAATTCGGGTCGCACATGTCGATAGCGGTATCAAAAGACGCGTATTTGCGTCAAGATTCAGATATCGCAGCCGAAACTATATTTCAATCTCGTTTTAAAAGTTATTCGCGGAAAACCCGTCGGTACTATTGTCGCTTTTTCGTTGTTGCAATTAACACGAGCGAAAACATATGAAGTGATGAATCGTATTGCCAGACTCCGCAACAATATCTGTTTTATCATGTAGAACATTATAGGTGGTGCGCACGTCTACATAAAAGCAAAAAACATACACATATCAATGTATTTTGGGCTTAGTACAGAATACATACATTGTCATCAGACTTTGTAGAGATTTTATGCTGATTCCAACGGTATATTTCTTTTTGGTGCAAATGAAGGTTTGGGGGCAATTCCATGTCAAAGGCGAAATATGATTTCTCACAATCAAAATATCTCCGAAAGTAGTGGATGGATTCAAATTTAAACAAGTCGAACAATAGCTTATAAAAACCCCTTGAAAAACTTGATGTATATAAGATACGATATATGATTTTGAAAAAAGCTCGTGTGGTGGAAACTTTAATTGTAATTCTACATAGGCGGCCTTCGGCCGCGCTTATAAAAAATAACCCTGGGCTACGCCAATGCGACGTACGGTTGTGTGGTATACACCGTGGCTACCGCCACGGTTGGTGATGTGTTGTTGTGTTGTTGTAGCGACAGGTTGCTTCCCCGAGGCTTTGGGGAGTGTTATCGATGTGATGGTCTTTGCCGGATGCAGATCCGCGTACGCCACCCACACACCCACTCCGTACTCACAGCACCAATAAGGTGCTAGTGCGCGACCATCTCGGGAACGATTTATGTGGCCACATTAAACCTTCAGGCCATCCCCTCCTCCCCACGCCCCAAGATCTCATGAGGAGCTTGGGGTCGCCAGAGCCTCGTCTGTTAGTGAAACAGGATCGCGCGGATAGGTGAGGTCTGACACTTGGATTTGGAGAAGCTATATATTGACGCTGGCACCTGAAAGGGTTGCGCCTACACACGCCCTTGAATCTGGTATTTTAGTCGCCTCTTGACGACAGCATACTACCGCGCGGTATATTCTGACCCCTTACCCGCTGGGTCGGAGGATGTGATGTCCTTCTAGCGTAGTACTCCTTCTGCGTACCTTTTGACGTGGAATTACCCCTAGTTATTATTTGCACCAAATAAATATTATACGGTTGGACTCAGCCATAACAACACCACTACCGATACTCATATACATTTTTGTAATTGACAATCGTATGGATTCTGCAATTAGCCCAAAATACATTGATAGTGTATGTTTGTTTGCATTTATGTCGACGTGCCACCACCTATAATGTGTTCTACCATGATCAAAAAACATATATTGTTGCGGAGCTGCCAACACTATTCACCACCTTCATATGTTGTCCGGAAGGTTTTTAATTGCACCAACGAGAAACGTGGACATAGTACTGACGGGTTTTATCGCGAATAACTTTTGAAACGATGAGATATAGTTTTCTGCTTTCGGATTCTGGATCCGAATCTTAAGTGCAGACTGAAGTTGAAATTTACTAAATTTGGAAGTTAAACAGCTTAGTATTCATAAATTAGAGGTTCCTAGAGCTGCGGCTTCCATTTTCGTGATTTTAGGACCCCCTCTACCCCTACAAATCAACAAAAAGGTTTGAAAATCGTGGCACCTTATTCTTAAAATCCACCCTTCTAGCTTTTTGTAGCGATACAGGAGTATGATTATATGCGTATAGAATTGCACATATGTGGATACGAGGTTAAGCGCATAATTGCCAACAAACCTTGGTATAAAAACAACTCTGAATTCGGACTATTTCTCGGAGTTGCAGCATTTCATTCAAGCAAACTTACGATGATAGAAAAAAAAGATAGCCATGTCAAACATTTGTACACCTGTCTTCGCTCTTATATGAAAACATTGCACACTAGCTATCGCCTTCAGACTCCAGCACTGAGCACTTCTTTCCAATGCATCACTCATTTGACACTGTAAAGCTATAATATATTTACTTCTCTAGTGAAAATAAATTTCAAAAAGATTGAAGTGTCCTTCGCGTTGGGAATTACCTATTGTAGAGTCCCTTTCTGTATGATGACTCAGCGACTTTCCGTGAATTAATCTCGAATATATACATAGATACATGCAGAGTATAGCTGTTTTTACACACGTTTTTATGTTTCTTCTGAGTGTTCCTACTTTCATCCTCTTAATCCACTATATTATATCACTAAAACTGAGAATTCCACGATTACAAAAATTGTTCGCTTCTCCCGTTTAAACACTTATATATGTACACACATATATAGATGGATACTAGTATTTTTGCCAAATGTTTGTGCGAATATGACGAGATAACCAAGTTACACGCAGGCGACACACGTACGACGGAAGCGACAGTACAACATAAGACACCATTTCGTTTGTGCACTGTACTGCATCTAACAATTCATCAGCTTTAATTATATTTAAAACGCCCTTTGCTAGGGCTTTGGTTTGGCCTCATTTTCAACATTTTTATACGAAATTCTTTTTTCCAAATTAGGATCACTCACTGCGATAAAGTCAAACCACCTATAGAAAATTCTTTGCAACTGTAATGGCGTCGGCGAAAGTGATTGGATTAGCGCGGAGAAACGAGTGTGGGTCAGCCACAAACTTAACAGAAGTCTATGTTTTGTTCAATCAGCTGCGTATGTTCAATGGTTGCATCACAGCAATGCGCTTTAGTAATAGCTCCGTCACGATAAGCAGCTTCTCATATAGAGGCGTTTTATTCAGCGTACGCATGTGTCGCCGGAATTTTTATGGAGAACGGCAGTTCGCGCGATACTGGCGCCATCTGATATGAAAAATAGCCAACATCTCAATTTGTTGTCAAGCCACGCCATTAGAAGAATTTACAGTCTTTGGCTGAGAGCTGGCACACTTTCGTTGGTAACTTTTGTCTCCATTTTTCACAATTAATAAACTGCAATATAACAAATGAATACGATACACAAATATCTAGCAGATATTTTACTGCAACTATGTTATTGGCCTGTATTATAACATTGCTCGCGGAACATTTCGTATGTGAGGTGGAAAGGCGAAATAAACTTCAATTGGCAAGTCTGAGTTCCTTCATATTTATAAACACAACAGTTTGGAATGCACAAGCTCGTGTTATGCTGGCTGGCAACGTCAAAAAATGCTCTGGTAACCATTAGCAACGGCGCGATCGCCGTCGTCGTGCTCACACGTACTGTGTCGGCTTCTCCGTGATGAAAATTAAAATTTTAGATTTTTCGCTTGACAGCTGAACTATGTGATCGTGCCACGTGATGACATGCTTAGTGTTTAGTTTGGTGAGAACGTGAACATGCGCACGTTCGCGGAAGAAAAGATTTTTACACCCGGTGCGGTGATTAAACCTACGAATGCAAAGTTCGATGGAACAAATATTGCCAAAATCAGCGTAATTTTCTAGGAGAGAAAATTGCATCTTAGTACATATAGTTAAAATTGTGAATAACTACAAAACTGCCTACTCGGACAAAATTCTTAGAAAAAAGTCCAAATTTAGGAAAATGCGCAAAATTACAACAATAAAAATCGTAATCGATGACATGTTTACGTCTGCACGTTACGAATTTTCAATACAAATGGCGCTTGAATGCTTTCTGCTGTTGCCGCGCAAGCGACAATCACCGATACGCACACACCATCCGTTGCTATGGTTACCAGCAGCATTTTTGTGCCGTTGCCAGCCAGCATTAAACACAAGTATATGAAAAATTTGATTGTGCCACGGCCTTTAGTAAACGCTGCTATCAAAAAAGGTTGCCGTATAGTTTTAGCGAGTTAAAGGTATAGAACATGAGCGTATTAAGCCGAAATTAAGTAGGTACTAAATGGTTTGTCAGCTCATTTTAAAAATTTATGGAGTGAAGCGGTGTTCGAAGGCGCCAAAGAGTATAGATATAATAAGAGCCGTCACTCGTTATTTTGTGGCGAGTAACTCGCTGGAAATCAAAAAATGATGCCGAATGTTTTCTATGAGGACATTTTTGAATTGCCTCCCATTTATCCATGCAGTGTAGGCACTTTATGCAAACGTGATTTTGGAAAGAGAATTAAATAATTAATTAAATACAGTCGGAAAAATAAACACAAAATACGCCATGAAATGTTGAAAGAAGACATTATAAACTTCTCGCCAAAAAAAACACCAGCGAATACCTCATAGAAAAACATCGATAAAATGCCTAAAAAGTAACGAGTGACGGCTCTTATTATATTTATCCTCTCTGCGGCGCTTCAATTTTCAACTGCGCATTCCAAAATTTCTAATTATATATCAACACGAACCATGTACTTTTGTTCAGTTATTAAGTCTTATAGACTAGGTACAAAATTATCAAATGATTCTATTCTACCTAAATTGAGAAAACCCCGAAATCACTGGAAACTGTCGATATAACCTTTCCAAGAAATTAATTATTCGTTATGACTGCTCGGCTGGGCTCATATCAAGTTTTAACCATAGTAAAAATGAAAAATAATATTGGTCAAAAAACTTCAGGGCTAATAATAATCGAGTCTAACGTCAACCGAAACGTCACGCAAAACCAAAATTTGAAGGCGCGCTGAGAGCTACTTTACGTTTAAAATCTTTTCCGATTATCTCCCATACAATTTGTATGTGTATGATATATTTTTGACAGAAACTGCCGCAACGCCTTATTATTGTATTTTGTCGAACAAGTGACAAGGTTAAACCCTAGTCAACTTTAGCTGCAGTTTAGACTCGCACTGAAAACCCCGTACTTAGTCTATTAGAAAAATATTCCCAAATTTAGAGAACACACCCCTACACAAGTATATCCTCTCGATATGATCCTGAATTAAGCCATCATCAAATTAAATTTCATGCATTCAAATTTTACAAAACTGCTGCGCACAGAAAGTTGTTTTTTAATTAAAATTTCAGTTCAACATTTATAAATTTCTATTTAAATATACAGTAGTTCTTGCGTACAGAAAACTTTGACAGTAAATTGGAAAAGTTTCGACAGTTTCTTTTTCTTTGTTTCTAGACATAATGGTCCTATTGTTTTTATTTGCTCATCTTTTTAAGTTCCTAAGGTTTCTGCAAATTTTTATCCTATATTTCAAAAAACTAACATGGCCGACACAAAAAAAAAGAGATTAACCTACCTGCTGCCGCGTGGTGTGATGGTAGCGTGCTCCGCCTAGCATACCGAAGATCCTGGGTGCACGCCCCGGAAAAACCAACATCAAAAACCTCGTAAGACAATTTTTTTCAATTAGAAGAAAATTTTTCTAAGGGGGTCGCCCCTCGCCATTGTTTGGCAAGTACTCCGAGTGTATATCTGCCATGAAAGCTCTCAGTAAAACTCATCTGCCTTGCAGATGCCGTCGGAGTCGGCATTACACAAGTAGGTCCCATCTCGTCAATGTGTAGGAAAAAATAGGAGCAAATTGGAAAAGAAGCTCGCATAGATCTTTTTGGAGGTTATCGCGCCTTACATTTATTATGTTTTTTTAAGCTAAGAACCATTTTTATACCTGGTCCTAGATATTTAGGGGTAAGTTTTAATAAGTAAAATTTTCTTCGGGATAGGTTTTATTTTAAATTATACATTTCAAAATCTCAGTTACAGAATCCACGGCCTGAATTTTAATAAAAGTAATAAGCTAAAAAATTCAGAGTTTTAAATTTAGTTGCAGCTTTTTTGACATATAGCTCATGGAAAATTACGTCAAAAAGGTGCAACTTAATTTAAAACCTTTATTACTTGGACTATGACTGTGCGCCAAGATATTTATTTTGAATCTGTATCCGTATTAAATAAATTTCATGCATATGCAAATGGGAGTAAACTGCAAACAATGCAAATTAAACTGAAATTCGTTCGTTTAAACACATGTCGTTTACAAACATTGAATTTTTACACTACATTTTTTGTCTTGTGAGTTATGCTTCAATTTTATAAGATTTTTAATGTGTCTCAAAATATAAAGGAAGATAACTTCGTTCACGTGTACGGTGGTACACTCGGCGCTTTTACTTTTTCTTCAAATTTTCCTGTCAATTTTTTATATCTTGAGAAAAGCATTGGTTCATTTTCTTCACAACAACCATACTTAAGCTGTAATTACCCACCGACGTGTGTTAACGTAACATCACCTTTTCTATTTAAATTTTTGATGTAAATGTATTTATAATCTGAACTTTACATAATTATTCGAATTATTTCCACAATTTTTCAAACTTTAATTTGGTGTTTTTGCACAAAAACTACAAACGGTCAAAAATTAGCACGCAAAAGTTTTCTAGGCAACTCTGTCTAGTGAGAGAGCGATCAGCTGACACGCTTATTACGGAAAAATTTAAATTTTTTTGATTTCTATGTTCCATCCTACGTACTTACGTGTTGACATCGGTGAGTTTTCGTTTACATTGCACATTCATAAGATAGTTCGGTCAGCTGACACGTATTTGTACGTACGTTCGTTCGTAACTGCTGCTTTAGATATATTTACGGTTAGGTGGCAATGTACTGCACAAAACAAATAGAAATGGGTGGTGTTCAGTGAATATAAAACAATTTCACCAGTGGATGGCGGAACGATACAAGGTGGCACATGGTCGCCTACCTACAAACATAAATAAAAAATATCATGTACTTTTTGTAAATTCGGTGGACAAATATCAAATCGTACTGCGCCGGAAGTTGATGTATCAATCAATAAAAAGTTTATAATCAGCTGTCCCATGCTGCCACCTTGCATGGTTGCGCCATGCACAAGCGAATAGCCAGTCATCACACAACAACCGATTAGCTCTATAGGATTGAGGTGTCCGTAAAATAATTTGGTTAGTAGCAATATAGATGATGCACTTCCCGTCTTTCAATAGCAACATTGATTTAACCAAAGAACAGCTTTCCATGCAGTAAAGTGCCTCTATAGCAAAAAGCTGCATTTAGGGCCAATATGTTTTATAAAATACAGCGGAATGCACCCAATTATTTGCTTGAAATAGTTACATATGTATACACACAGTATATAAACAGTAAACGATCTTGGAAATTTTTTTAGGAACGTCTATGCATATATATAGAATCTAAATTACTTAAATAGGTTGTATATGTCCAAGTTTGTATGCTACCTGATTAATGCACTCGCTTGTTTCAGCAAAGTTTTTCTTATTCAGTTGTTTGACCAAATACCAATCTGCGCTAGCGTAAATTTCAATTGGTTCATAGCTATCCCATTCAAAGATTGTACGGCAACGGCACACGATGTGGGATCTGTTCTTGGGAGTTAACTTCAAGAACAGTGAGAGCACTGAATGAAGTCTTCCAAAGAATATGATCACACACACACACGCACACGCGAGTGGCAATGTACAAACGTATTAAAAAAAAGTAAATAAATAATTTAGCACATTGACTTGTATAGCAATGCAAAGAATTATAGAAAATTCATGATTTTGTATTTGAGTGTAGATATATTAATCGAAAACGAAGTATATGATGAATGACGTTGATAGTTTATATGTTTCGCCTTTTATATTGCTGATAAATAGCTTTTGGCAAATAATTATGATTTTAACGTTTTACTTGATTTAGTAATTTGGAAATTGCGCAGTTAAATTGGCCACAACAATGGTTGTGTTCGTAATTTTTGTTTTTGTTTTGATTTTTCAAGTTTTGATATTTTAGTTTCTTTGAAATATTTCTTCCTCACTGCCAGCACTTTTGGACACACTGAACAGTCACCAATTATTCACCTCAAGGGTTTTTTTCAGCTATCTCCTTTTCTCCCTTATTTGCTGATTAGCAAAATATATATGCCTATGCATGTGTATGTTCGTTATGGAGCCCCAATTTTTTCATTACTTTGCACACCTTATTTTGGCCCCTTTATTAAGGGGCCAAATAAGATTTACTTAAATTCCAGCTTAGATTTGATCATAACTTACTGCATTAGGACCAGTAATCCAACGATTATGGATATATGTATAAGATTTTGTGTAACTTCCCGTATTGCGGACGTTGCTCAGCACATTTTTTCACGTACACCACTCGTTTATAGTCGTAATTTCACCAAATTGCCATCAACTTGTCTTCGATATACGATTCAGCGTAATTTTATGCAATCAGAATGTATTTAGCTGACAATTTTATATGTTCATCCAATTTTTTGTTTGTCATTATCGTATATTTGGATTTCGTAAGCGAATTTATGAATTTTTCCAGTTTTCGACAATTTCTTTTCCTCCACCAGAACTGCGAAAACCTATGCACTTCGTTTTCATATCTTGTAGTGTTGCCAGCTGATTGCAAAATAATATCATTAGGGTGCGAAGAATTGCGATGGAAATTTCGAAATTTTGGTTTGAGAGATTTTAGAGTATTGTGAATTCATACAAGTGGCGAAAGTTTGATAAAAACGTTCACAATAGTAGCAGCCTCGATCACCTGTTCAATCGCTGTTCGATTACTTAAATCAGTTGCTCAATAGTGTTTTTCAAACATTTTTTGTAGACGACTGGTATATTGCATTGTTTACATATTTTAAAATGTTTGCTTCTTTCTCATGTATGTATTATGTGTTCTCAAATATGGACTAAATCGAACTACAAATACGATTTTTTGAATATCTCGATCTTTGCGCCACCTAGCTGCGATTTTTTCATATGTCGCTTTCTATTCTTGTATGTATTATGTGTTCCAAATATTAGCCAAATCGGGCCACAAATACGATTTTTGTGAATATCTCGATCCTTGCGCCACCTAGCGGCGATTTTTCATAGGTCGCCTTCTATTCTTGTATGTATTATGGGTTCCAAATATGAGCCAAATCGGACCACAACTACGATTTTTGTGATTATCTCGATCCTTGCGCCACCTAGCGGCGATTTTTTCATAGGTCGCTTTCTATTCTTGTATGTATTATGTGTTCCAAATATGAGCCAAATCGGACCACAAATACGATTTTTGTGATATCTCCATCCTTGCGCCACCTAGCGGCGATTTTTTCATAGGTCGCTTTCTATTCTTGTATGTATTATGAGTTCCAAATATGAGGCAAATCGGACCACAAATACGATTTTGTGAATATCTCGATCCTTGCGCCACCTAGCGACGATTTTTTTCTTATTATTGCATTGTCATCGGTTCTGAACTATATTTCATGTTTTAAGCTTGTAGCGTATCGGGATGTTACTTAAATTTTGATTACAAAATTCATTCACAACGGCCGTGCAGCTGTGCAACCGTGCAGCCTGTCAAGTCAACCTAAATAAAACCGTTTAATAAAAATAAGTTGTTTAGAATCTATTCTAGCTGCTGCATAAATGCCTGATCTTTACCGAATAACGAAATAATCCTACAAGATTTTAGCTACCTTAAAACTCCCGGCATTGATGTGAACGTCTGACGTGTATGTCTCAAGGGGTACATTCTCTTTTGCGAGCTCAACCGCCCTGTTCATTTCAATCTCTGCCCATATGTACGTTCCTCGCAAAATTATTCGTGTCTATTTCAGTATCAAGCGGATGGCTTGCGATGGTAGTACGAATCGATTTGCGACAAAACATTGCTGAACTGATTCTGCTCTTTACCCTTACTAGTTTTTCCAGAAAGGCATTCGCCGCGTACCGTGAGAAGTATGATTGCCTTCGTAGTTAGATGTAACGCTAAGTTTGGCTTGCCCTTCTTCCACATAAGGAGTTGATTCATTACTGGCGTTCACAGTACTACTTGTGGGTGCAGGAAGTAGAAGGACTGTACACCAACACCACCCGAAGCCAAAGTATTGAAGTTCGCGTTCCAGGAGCTAAACAGCCAGCGATATGGGACCTACGCTTTTAAAATATTGTAACGAATTTAGGGAAATTACGCTCATTTGAAACCTTCTGCTAAGGTTCGAATCGCTAAACTGTTGAATAATCACTCCAATGTTCAGTATTGCAAACTGGTCTTTATTTAGATTACTTTGACTGTAGTACTTCACAATTATACTTCACAACAAATAGCGTGTTTAAATCAAACTGATTCCTTGCGCTGCTTTTATACTCTCCGTTGCTTCGTCCGCATATTTATCCAAAGGTCTAAACGTTTCACCTTCTAGAACGCTTGTAGCTCATGCTTGGTTACCATCGGTATACGTGTATATTTGAAGTTTAAAGCCACATGCGTGTGTATGTGTGAGTAACTACTTCGGCTCATGACTAGATGTGTGTGTGTGTGTGTGTGTGAAATATCTCTTCGTCGCCTTCTACATAAGTGTTGCTAGCTTTAACGTGGACATGTATATAAGAGTGGCTGGTGCATGATTTTGTTGTTGCGTGATTATTTACTAACAGCCTAGTGATATCAACATTCGCCACAATATTTTGTAAGGGGTCTAAACTAGTTGAACCTACTTCTTTCCTTGGACTGCGAACTATCACCTTTAGCTACTACACAATTGGAGAAGCTGTGGAGATAAATTTAAATGCTCGGCGTTTTCAAAGGCGTGTAAATAATTTAAAAGCTTTTTTTCGTAAGTACTCTCATAATTAGTTGGGATTCTACCGGGTATTTACCATTTTTATTGGTAAATACCAGGAATATACCCAGCAAATACTCGGAGTCAACAATTAGTCTGAAAGGAGTCCAAACTTGGATCGTTTGCACTCGTTATGAACTCATTTAGGAGCCTGAAGCAAATGCTATATGCCCATATTTTTCCTCTAAAATAAGTCTTATACAGGCCTCCTTCCGATATCATATATAAGCCTTATTGGCATCATATACTGCTAAATTTGAGTCTTTTAATGACACTACTTCAGGGCTTTTGGGAAGAATTTTTGACATATATCCGAAGCGGAAAACATAGGGGAGAAAATTGTTGTGATAAAACTCCCATGAGGATAATATAGAAATGAAATAAATATTAGTTGAATTAATTATTATTTAGAAATAATTGTCGCAGATATATTTAGTAGAAATCTCCCCCATCTTCGAAGCAAAATACATGTTGTTGTTGTTGTTTGTTGTAGCGATAAGGTTTGCTCCCCGAAGGCTTTGGGGAGTGTTATCGATGTGATGGGCCTTTGCCGGATACAAATCCGGTACGCTCCGGTACCATAGCACCATTAAGGTGCTAGCCCGACCATCTCGGGAACGATTTATGTGGCCACATTAAACCTTCAGGCCATTCCCTCCCTCCCTACCCCCAAGTTCCATGAGGAGCTTGGGGTCGCCAGAGCCTCGTCTGTTAGTGAAACAGGATTCACCGCGGATAGGTGAGGTTGACAATTGGGTTTGGAGAAGCTATATATTGCGCTGGCAACCTGAAAGGTTGCGCTACACATCCCCTTGAATCTGGTATTTTAGTCGCCTCTTACGACAGGCATACCTACCCTGTACCCTGGTACAATACCAGGTTAAAAAAGCTTAAAAATCTTAGAAATAGGTATTTTAAGTTGTACAAAGCAACCAATAACTTTTCATTTAAAGTTAAAGACATATCCCAAGGCCTTTTGGAACTTTTTCCCAAAAAAGGTTCCTCCAATATTCCAACTTCTGTCAATTTTAATGGCATTAGTTCAAACAGTTTAGTGGAAACAGTGAACCTTTTTGCTGATTTTTTCAAATCTAATTTTGTTGTTGACTCTAATATTTCTGATGTTAGGGTTGGTTCTGATACAGCTAAATCCTTGGACTTTAGCTCATTATTGGTATCGGAATCAGATATTATTATTGGCATCTCGTCCCTACAATCTTCTTTAAAAAAAGATATTAATGGGCTGTCTTCTTTTTTGGTTAAAAAATGTAGTAGTTCGCTATGCGTGCCGTTGTGCCATATCTTTAATGTGTCATTGTCCACTGGCGTTTTTATTGATCGATGGAAATTGGCTTCTATTACTCTAATCTTCAAGTCTGGAAATAAGAGCGAGTTAGCAAACTACAGGCCAATCTCTAAACTATCAACCTGTTCAAAACTGTTTGAGAAAGTAGTAAAGGAGAAGTTGGCTTTTGCTATTAAAGGAATAATCGATCCATGTCAGCATGGGTTTGTTGCGTGTCGTTCAACAGTGACAAACTTAGCTGTTTTTTCTCAATACTCTGTTTCTGCTTTTAAGGATGGGTATCAAGTTAATACTATATATACAGATTTCTCTAAGGCGTTTGATACAGTGTCCCACAAAATACTTCTTCAGAAACTTGAATACATTGGTTTCCATTCAGCCTTTCTGTCATGGTTAAAGTCATACCTGACAAATCGAATTTTATTTGTTGAAATCGAGAATATGAGGTCCTATGAGTCTTGGCAACGTCTGGGGTGCCACAAGTTAGTATTCTCGGTCAAATCTTATTTGTTATCTTCATTAATTACGTCGGCTTATATTTAAAGCATTCAAATTATTTACTTTATGCTGATGATTTAAAACTGTTTAGGCGAATCACCTCTGTATCTGATGCATTGCTCCTACAGAGAGATTTGGATGCTCTTAATGTGTGGGCTTTTAATACTCATCTGAGACTTAACAGTAGCAAATGTTGGCATATCACGTTTTCTAGATCTACGAGTGCGCTTACGTCAACATACTATATCGCTAATACATATCTTGCCCGGTCAAAGAATTTCGTGATCTTGGTGCCATTTTCGACTCTTCGTTCACTTTCGTTAACCATGTTAACTATCTTATACCAAAAGCGTATGCTAATTTAGCTTTTTTACGGCGTTATGCGAAGGATTTTAAGGACCCATACACTAGGAGTATATTGTATAATTCATTAGTGCGATCTAAATTAGAGTACGCCTCTATCATATGGAATCCCATTTACAGCACATACTCTGGTAGAATTGAAAGGGTTCAACGTAAATTCATTCGATTTTCCCTCCTACCCCTTCATTTTGTTAATCCCCTACCACCTTATATAAACAGATATATATATATTTTGCCACTGCATGTCAGACGTTCAGTACAACATTTAATGTTTATTTACGATATTATCTCTGGTACTATTGATTGCTCAGCTCTGTTGGGGCAGTTAAATTTTCTAGTTCCTAGTAGATCTCTACGCTCTCATAATATATTCTACGGTGAAGTTCTGAGAACCAATTACCTTAGCTTTGCCCCTCTCACAAGAGGTATCGAAGAGCTTAATAAAATTTCTAGAATGATAAATCTTGACTTTGCAATGCCCAGGCCTTTGTTTAAGTTACGGATTGAGTCTTACTATCGAGAAAATGTATCTCATCCTTGAATTAATTTTAGTTATTTAGTTTTAAGTTAATTTGCAATCTTGTAAATCTAGTCAGTAAGGTTTCTGCCATTGACTCAATAAATATGAATATGAATATGAAAAATGTCTGAGTTTTTATTCCGAAGCTGCCTAGTTTACTGAATTTAATATTTTTCGTTTGTTCATATAAATGTAAGGCGCGATAACCTCCGAAGAGATCTAAGGCCGAGCTTCTCTTCCAATTTGCGTCGTGCTCCTCTTGATTTTTCCCTACAAATTGGCCCGGACGGGACCTACATGTTTTATGCCGACTCCGAACGGCATCTGCAAGGCAGATGAGTTTTCACTGAGAGCTTTTCATGGCAGAAATACAATCGGAGCGCTTGCCAGACACTGCCGAGGGGCGACCCCGCTTAGAAAAATTTTCTTCTAATTGAAAAATCTTATTTCTAAAATTTTGATGTTGCTTTGCCCGGGAGTTGAACCGGTGTGATAGGCGGAGCACGCTACCATCACACCAAGGTGGCCGCCATCAAATTGGAGTCATACTCGTAAAAGACTCTAAGGTGATAGCATTTTGAAGCTGATATTTTTCGGACCCATATTGAACTCCAGAACTGTAAGAGAATGTTTAAAGGGTATACATATATACACAAACAAAGCTACCCATCAAACATGCTCACGCGCTCATAATTTAAGAATCCGAAACGAGTCCAAAATAAGTGGGCAATGTAGGAATCAGAAAAGGGTCGAAACGCGTAGGAGTGTAAAAGAAAATTTAATTTTTGTCTTTTATTTAACGGCCTAAAAGCTCCTAACCTATCATGCAAAAATAATCATTTATCAACTACTTATGTATGTTCGTCACAGCGAGTTTGGAACAAATTTTGAAAATTTGTTACGACAATTTTTCATTTTCATACAAAATGAATTACATTTGTACATCATTATTACCCTTGCTATTCTTTTTTTGTATAAGCATCGACGTTTTTCCGCTCATGGAAGCTTCTCGACATTTTTAATGTGACCGCAAAGCTGCCACGCTCTGTCCAGGTGTGTCGAACTATATATGACCCCAATAAGCGCTGACGATGCCTAATAAATAGGCCATGTAGGTGTCAGATAATCAGAGTTTATTAGAGTTAACAAGTAAGAACGGGACTGTCTTCGGCTGTGCCGAAGACTTCATACCTTTCATGAATGGGGCTGAACAATAATCTTATCCCGTTCGTAATCTCCGAATAATCGGATGTATAAGATAAGAAATATATAGTGAACAGATCTACATACCTTAACGATTTTTAAGATAAATATAAAATAAAAAAACAGGTAGGTACTTTGTGTGAGGATGCAGTTTCAGGTTTTTTGTGGTCTGCGTGTAAAAACTATGACTACGAATCACGTATTTCAACAATATATGACGTAAACGTAACTATTGATGAAATTTGATGAATTTTGAAGCTTCTAGCCGTAAAAAGGGGGCAAAAATTAGAGTTTATATGGGGTATATAATATATATACCACCGATCTCTATGATTTTTTCAGACAACAATATATGCTATATACGTAAGCATATAGTGAAATTTGAAGCGTCTAGCTGTTAAAAAGGGGCAGAAATTGCGCAAAGTTTCTTAACTGAACAATCGGTTGTATGAGATATATACTATATATACCACCGATCTCAATGATTTTTTCAGACAACAATATATGCTATACACGTAAGCATTTGGTGAAATTTGAACATATCTAAACGATTTTTAAGATAAATATAAAATAAAAAATAGGTAGGTAATCTGTGTGAGGATGCAAAGCTTCACGTTTTTTGTGGTCTGCATGTAAAAACTATGACTACGAATCACGTATTTCAAAAATATATGACGTAAACGTAACTATTTGATGAATTTTGAAGCTTCTAGCCGTAAAAAAGGGGTCAAAATGACAGTTTATATGAAGTATATAATATATATACCACCGATCTCTATGATTTTTTCAGACAACAATATATGCTATATACGTAAGCAATTTGTGAAATTTGAAGCTTCTAGCTGTTTAAACGGGGCAGAAATTGCGCAAAGTTTCTTATCTGAACAATCGGTTGTATGAGATATATACTATGTATACCACCGATCTCAATGATTTTTTCAGACATCAATATTGCTATACACGTAAGCATTTGGTGAATTTGAAGCTTCTAGCTGTTAAAATGGGGCCGAAATCGTAAACAAAAAATATATATACTATATATACCATCATATATATATTATATATCACCGATCTCTATGATTTTTTGACACAACAATACATACTATATACGTAAGCAATCGGTGCAATTCGAAGCTTATAACTGTTAAAATGGGGTAGAAATCGCAAAAGTTTCTTATCTGAACAATCGGTTGTATGAGATATATATTATATATACAACCGATCTCTATGATTTTTTCAGACAACCATATGTGCTATATACGTAAGCAATCAGTGAAATTTGAAGCTTATAGCTGTTAAAATGGGGTAGAAATGCGAAAAGTTTCTTATCTGAACAATCGGTTGTATGAGATATATACTATATATACACCGATCTCTATGATTTTTTCGACAACAATATATGCTATATACGTAAGCAATCGGTGAAATTGAAGCTTATAGCTGTTAAAATGGGTAAAAATTGCGAAGTTTCTTATCTGAACAATCGGATGTATGAGATATATACTATATATACAACCGATCTCTATGATTTTTCAGACAACAATATATGCTATATACGTAAGCATTCGTTGAAATTTGAAGCCTCTAGCTCTTAAAATAAGGCAGTAATTACGAAAAGTTCCTTATCTGAACAATCGGTTGTGGGGGATATATACTATATATACGACCGATCTCATAAATTTTTTCAGGCAACAATATGTGCAATATACGAAAGTATATGGTGAAGTTTGAAGCTTCAATCTGTTAAATTGGGTAAGATATTACAAAAATCCTCTTTTTCTGAAAAATCGGTTGTATGGAGGATATATGCTATAGTGGTCCGATCCGGTCGGTTCCGACAAATGTCTAATCGGACACCCAAATACACCCGCTCACCAAATTTTATCAAGATATCTCAAAAATTGAGGGACTAGTTTGCATACAAACAGACAGACGGACAGACGGACATGGCTAAATCAACTCAGCTCTTCAACCTGATTATTTCGGTATACTTAATGGTGGGTCTATCTATTTTCCTTAAGGACTTACAATTTTCGGTTTCGTGACGAAATTAATATACCATTTCATTTTCATGAAAGGTATAAAAATGACGCCGGAGAGTTCCAGTAGAGTATAATATGAGCTGTTTAAAACGCCTCTAAGACTTGTATCGGACTCTTATTTAGGCTCAAATGATATACGTTAATAGGCTGATATAGGAGGAACATTGCAAGAAGGGAAATACATTGGTTTCGGCACCCAAATGAGCACATACCGACTGCAAACGCACAAATTTAGATATTTTTCCGACTCTTCTTTGACTTAAAATGTTTACTGGGTAAACTTAAATTTTTGGCAACGGCTGCATTATTGGCTAAATATTTTTGCAAAACGCTGGATTACAGATTAAAACTAATTCAACCGATAGCGTAATGGATAACTACCCACCAATATAGGACAAATTGGGCACATTTTGGATTGATTTGTTTGTTTGTTTCCCATATTTTCCAAAAGATTATTTTTACCCTTCTTTTGGGTAAATATTTGGGTATTTACTAGGGCTGTGAACTGCATCCCGATAAACCGGATATTCGAATAAACCGGATAGCTAAGCAAAAAATCTGGCTATCCAGATATCCGGATTCATAAATGGGAAATCCGGATATCCGTATGTCCGAATACTGGAATATAAAAGTTGAATATCTGCATATCAGAATTGAACGAAGCAAACATCGAAAACTTATTCACAAAATATGTTGATTATTAAATTAACGTCAAAAATTAAAAAGCTACAATTTTACAAACAAGTGAAAATAAGAACAGTGCCATTTGTTTATATGTGAAAAAACCCTGTTAATTGATTTAAATGCCCAACGAATTTATTGTTATTAATGTTAAATAAACATATATGGTACATAAATTGTTTGCTTCCACTGGATATCCAAAAATAAGGTTATTAGCCCGATCTTCATATATCCGGATAGTTTCACAAGCGATATTAACCGGATATCCATGTCGTCCGATTTTATCCGTGTAAACGGATATCCGTATGGATATTCGAATATGCAGATAGTCCCAGCCCTAGTATTTACCCATTTTTACCATATATAACCAATTTACCGGGTATTTACCATTGGGTATTTATCCCTTTCCCATCTCTACTTATAACTACTTTTTAACTAGACAAAGCAGAAAAACTACATTATGTATGCAATTTCAACGCAAACGCTTTTAGCAAATTTTATTCATTCAAAAGCACATTGTATATGTATTAAAAAGGAAACAAAAACGAATTTATTTTAACAATAAAAATGGTTGAAAAAAAATTGAGTGATTTCATATACTTTTACGGATGCATTTTTACGGTCATACCGCATAAAGGGGTTTAGTAATCAGGATCAATATAATCTTATAATAATTCAAAAATAATGTTTGATATTCATCTGGCAATATATAAATTGCCTTTAGCATTTCAGTTGTTTCGGTTTGTGTTGGTTTATATTTATTCATGGCAATTACATCCCACAGAAAAGTTAGAATAGCGACATATTGAAGAGATTGTGAGGTATAGTCAGCGGCAGTGAAGCTTAAACAAAATTTTAGAATTTTCACGATTTTTATTTAGTTGACCATCAGTAAATTTACAGCCACCTAAATGAGAATGTGTATGACATGAGAATACATTAGATTAAGATTTGCGTAACGTTTTACAAGACGGTGCCCACCAAATTATTATCAAAAATCAGAGGTGGTATCAAAAGACGCTGCTTTCGACCTCCGTTTTTAGCATCCGAAAGCGATAATTAAAATTTTTATTTCTGTCGAAAGATATAAGCAAAAAATCGGTTGAAATATTCATGAGGTTGTTGTATTTTGCCAGATTTGTTGTACACACACAAGGTTGTTTTTCGCGCATTAACTTTTATCCCCAACCCGGTGTTGGACCCAACCGAAGGCCGCCAAAGCAGAAAAGTGTTCTGTGTACAAAAAAAACTATGGATCGAGACCTATGTTTCTGACCTTCTCGGTGCGATTTATGTTTTTATACTCCGCATGCTTTGCACACAGAGTATATTAACTTTGATTGGATAACGGTTTGTTGTACAGGTATAAAGGATCAAGATAGATATAGACTTCCATATATCAAAATCAGTGGTATCCACAAAATTTTATTGAGCCATGTCCGTCCGTCCGTCTGTCCGTTAAATATTGAGATATCTCACCAAATTTGGTACACGAGCTTATCTGGGCCCATAATAGATTGGTATTGAAAATGAGCGAAATCGGATAACCACGCCCACTTTTTATATATATAACATTTTGGAAAACACAAAAAACCTGATTATTTAGTAAATAATACACCTAGAATGTTGAAAATTTTAAAATGGGCGTGGCACCGCCCACTTGTGATATCAATTTACAAATGTTATTAGTCATAAATCAAAAATCGTTAAACCTATCGTAACAAAATTCGGCAGAGAGGTTGCCTTTACTATAAGGAATGCTTTGAAGGAAAAATTAACGAAATCGGTTAAGGACCACGCCTACTCTTTATATAAAAGATTCTAAAAGGTCGTGGACGAATAAAATATGCTATTCCTTTGCAAAAAAAGAGCTTTATATCATGGTATTTCATTCCCAAGTGGAGTTATAAAAATAAATAGGAAAAACTTCAAATTAAAAAAAATGGGCGTGGCACCGCCCCTTTTATGACAAAGCAATTTTCTATGTTTCGGGAGCCATAACTCGAAGAAAATTAACTCTCGTAATAAAAATTGGGTACACAGATTTTCGAGATTGGTTAAAGACCACGCACACTTTTATATAAAGATTTTTAAAAGTGTCGTAGACGAAAATAATAAGGTATATCTTAGCGAAAAAGAGCTTTGTATCAATAGAAATTTACTTTCTAAATCGAATTCTAAAATACTGGAAAAACTTCACTTTAAAAAATGGGCGGGCACAGCCCCTTTTATGACTAGCAATTTTCTAATGTTTTCGGAGCCATCAACTCGAAGAAAAATTACCGGATCGTATGAAAAATTGGGTACACAAGTTTTCCCATAGTGACAGTAAATATTTCTATATAAAAAAATGGACGACATCGGTTCAGGACCGTCTACTTTTAACATAAAAGATTTTTAAAAGGGTCAGTGGACAAAATTGAGCTATAACTTTAAAAAAAAAAGTTCTGAATCATGTATTTTAACTATCAAGTTTTTATTGTCACATGGAAATGGGGAGACGTTTTTCTTTTAGACGGACGGTGCCACGTGTTTATGTAGAAAAAATACAATTATATCTGACACGAAATGTACAGTGAAGCTCACGCTGAGTAAATACATCAGTTTTGGTTACACTAACAAAAAAAAAAAACCATAAAAAAAAAAACAACAAAAAAAAAAAAAAACAAAAAAAAAAAAACAAAACAAAAAAGAAAAAAAAAAAAAATAAAAAAAAGGAAAAAAAAAAAAAAAAAAAACTCAAAAAACTTAGACCCTTTACATTGTTTTGTAAAATATCTTTTCGACAGGAAATACATTTTTTAATTTCGGCTTTCGGATTCTAAAAATGGAAACGCCAACACTTTGATACCACCTTTGATAATTTTTGATAAAAATTACGTGGTGACCGTTGTAAACGTTAGCGCAAGATTTGTAAGGATGCGTGATTATTTATTTTAAATTCCCTTACCTAAGTAGGCGTCAATACACTATCTTGCCAGAATCTAGTCCCTTGCTTTTTCAGGGCATGCGGACCCACAAGATATTTTCAACCATTTCATAAATTGTGAAATAGTTCGAATCAGCTTTTCTGTGTCTAGTAGTTATGTGTTTTAGTCATATTTAAAATTTTTATACCCATTTAAAATTCTGAGTTTTTATGTGCAATACTGCAAGTTACTGCATTCAATGGTACATGGCCGCATTCATCATCCTTTACCCACCGTTCAAAGATTTTTTTCCTAAATTAGCATTTGCAAAAATTCTTTACGGCATTTGGTATTTTGGTCATTTTATAATAACGTTCAACTAGAAAAGATAGACAATAAATAATTTTTAATCAACTTTTTTTGTAAAGATTATGTTTTTAAATACAATCGTTAGTTTAAATTCACAAAGACCCTAACCAACGATTCTTCGAAAACATATGTTTTTCACTTAGTTTTGGGTATGATATATAAAATAACACGCCCAGTAAAAGTTGGAACCAATAACAGAGTTTACGAACATTTTTAAAAAGTGCAATAGCTGCATATAGTGAAGTGAAAAAAAACAATCTTTATTGTCGGGATTTTGTGCATATAGTTGCTGTTGTTATTGCTAACGCGATAAGACACTCCCCGAGGGTTTTTAGTGAGTGTTATCGCTGTGATGTCCTTTGTCGTATATAGATCCGGTTATAGATTCAAGGAACCTTCTCACCCGACGCATCTCGGGATTGTGCAAGAGTATCATGCATTGCAAACTTGCAAATAATATTTTTATTTTTTTTTCAATATACGAACAAAATACACGGCTATAACATTTGCTACGTCACTGTAACAATACGCACATTTAACCGTAGTTCCATTTTTTTAAATATATGAATAGCAAAGCAGTTTTTACTGTCACCTAACAAAAATGAGGGAGTTCAGATTTTGAGGTTGGAACGTTGCTTATAGCTAAGCTGAGGTCATGAGGCAAAATTTTTCATATTTACCTTTTTTCCTTTGCACTTTTTCTTCTATTTGGTCAGATTTATGCATTTGCTATTCATATTGAAAAAAATAAATAATAAAAAAAATTTTTTTAGTTAAACGGTTTTATGAAAACATACAAGAAAACACGAGCATTCGAGACGATCGACCAAACTTAATGCTGAAAAGCGTTTCTTACATTGGCGTTTCATGTATCAACTAAATGGTTTTCAAGCTTCCTATTAACAGATACAAGAACCGTGACTGAACGTCCGTATCGGATAAAAGGGAGGTACCTTTTGCATCTAAACCTCAAGGGTCTGTGCTGGCCACATCCATACTGTTCATATAATTATTATTGATGATAACTAGCTCCATAAGCACTGTGAAATAAAATTGTTGTGGCGAAGATACTTTGCTGATGAATAAGTGGGAACAATTGTTACTGAAATATAATATAAGCTGCAAGAAGATCTTACAGCGACTACTATATAATGTTATGCGTTTAACAGCCTGAACTGAATGTCAACAAAACGCAATTTATGTTATATCTAGACGCAATTTTCAAAGACGAGCTACAAAACTTAACAATACAAATCACGAACTAATTGAAAACAGTCAGCACCATAAAATTACGTGGGAATAAAAATAGATGATAAGCCTGACATTTCAACGAGGCACGTGGATTGTACGGTAGGAAAAATTGCGAAAGTTATATTTTTCACCAAAAACCTGCAATGTGTTAATAGAAAGTATAAATTATCCTCTACAGACATCTATAATTCGAACTCATTTTATGCCCAACTAGATTTTTAATACTGCGAGATAGTCAGATCTACAAGCTACAAAACTAACAGACACCGAGCTATAAGAATTCTAATCTCAAAAAACGGTTATGCCACACCTCTCAGAGACATGCTATGCTTCTCTTAATTGCTTGCCTTAGAACAGAACTTTTTTATTATACCATGAATAAGTTAAAACATAATAGAAAGAACTTTGGCCTGCGTATTGGGGACTAATATAAAATAGGTAAAAGATATCACCATGTAAATACTCGTAATAAAAAATGAGTTTAATCGGCCGGCTTACAAAACTGAAGCAGATAAATGTATCTGCATTATAAAGGTCTTAAATCCTATAATGACTACCGAATGATATGAATCATGTCATTCATAAATTTAAACAAAATTGTGACAATTATTGTAGAATCAATACCAATTTAGTGCTCTGGACAGCGGATTCCATAGCATCGATAGAAGTGCAACGAAACTATTCTGCTATGTAGCGCCAAGACTTCCAGCTCTTGTCCGCATACAAAAAGGTGCCGAAGCACATGACGCATCACTCGATTAACTCAGTAGCATCGCCAATGTGCAACTATGTATATCCTTCGCGCTTTTAACTTACTGCTTAAATGCCTACATAATACACTAGCACACACATGTTCGCATGATCTGGAAGTCCCCCTATCCGTAGTACTCTAAGGTAGGGCATACGATGTAACTATTCTAGATTGCATAGTCCAGAAGACAATTATAAAACAAAAACATGTAAATAGTTTAGTTTAGGCTTAGAAGGCCGTATAAATAGTAAAGAAATACTTACATGAATTACTAATAACAACTACAACAAAAAAAGCACTGGTATAGTCATCACACTCCTCTCATCTAGGGATATGCTCATACAATTAAATAAAAGCGTGGGCCGCGTGAAATTTCTAAAAATGGTGAGCCACCATAACTTTATAAGGTCAGTTTGGGCTTACTTATGACTATCAATAAAATTGACGCGTCCCACGCTTTTATTTAATGTCTGATCAATTGCCCTAAATTGTTGAGGCCTATTACCTAGCCGACCTACACCTAATTAGTTTCTAGCTTATAGTACAATTATTATTATTTCATGTAAGTATTGTTTTCAATAAAACCGTTTTTACTTAAAATTATTATTTTTTATTCTTTGAATTTTCAAGTTTTTGGTCTTATTTACCTTGCCTATATATTTTTCACATTCTATTAGTTCATTTAGTGATTCATTTTACAACAGACTCTTTCCTGACAATTTGTTACATAATCTAGTCCCATACATATCACATTCCAAGGACTTTACTCACTCTAGTCCCACGTTGCTTGTCCCTCCTCCAACTCCAAAATATTTTGATGTACTTCTACCGTGGACTGTATGTCATATTTGTTCCAAATATGAACCAAATCCTGACATGTATGGTCGCTTTCTATCATGTATGTATTATGTGTTCCAAACAGGAGCCCAGTCGGACCACAAAATACGATTGTTGTGGAATATCTCGTGCGACTCATCTGCGCCACATAGCGGTGATTTTTCTATTATTGCATTGTCATCGGTTCTGAACTATATTCTAAGTTTCAAACTTGTAGCCTTATCGGGAATTTACTTAAATTTCATTACAAAAAAGTGTTGTCCAGCCTGTCAAGTCAACCTAATAAAACCGGTTTCATAAACTCGGTGTTCGATGTTTTTTTTTGCAATGACTTAGTCAAATGCATAGCCGTTATTCTTGTAGTGTACTGTAAAAATATGCGATGGACGTTTGCATGCACGATGCTAGACCATTTGCACAAAATCCTGAACTCTCTTAATGTGGACACGAAAAAAAATTTAAAATGAAAATGTTTCTACCGATCTGAAACGTATATTTGCAATAGCAGGTTTTCCAATGTTACACTCAACAAAAATTCTAACACTTCTTAGTGGTTTTTTCGCTTATTTTTTGTACAATTTCAATTGTTGGTTTAGAGCCTTTTGTGAACTAGCTTACGAAAATTATTCTTATTTATCTTATTTACAAATTTCCCGCTGTAGTATATGTTAATGAGGCGATTAAATACACATGCATTCGAAGGTTAAAAAATTGTTCCCTGGGAGTCGGACTAGTACCAATTCTTATAACTACAGAACAAAACAAAGAATGATTTTTCTATGATCTAAAGAGATTTTTGCTCCACCTCTTCGAGGGGTTGCTGTACAATTTATGCTTCCAACTAATTGTGTGAGCCGAAGGCGAATTTCGTTACAATGATGGAGTTGGAATGGGCTACTGGGAGATGTTTAAATAAATTTCCGAAAGGACGTTTTTGAAAAAAAAAATCTTTTGTACGGCGCGCCGCGGCGTTTCTTCAACAACAAACTCTAATATAATCCTTTATAACACATTTTGCTTTAAATTTTTGTTGTTTGCTTTAAATTAGTACGTTTCGAACGGCACCAAAAGGGGCGGATATTTCATCAGCAGTAGGTAATATCTTTAATCCTCCAGCTCCACCTTTGCTCTCAAAACGATTTTTGTGGTACTGAATGGAATGGGCCACGATTACCATGCCATGGTTGTCAAATGAAAGTGTGTGCTTGATATACTGAATCGCTTAAACATCACGAAACCAAATAACGAAAAGCTGCCATAGCAAAGTATTGTCAATACATTTTGAAATTTTTTTAATATACATTTTGTTGGATGAAATTGTTATTGTGTTTTAGCATGATAATATACTCCCGAAGGGCAGTGGTGGAAATCCTCACAATTTTATTACAATTCCAAAAACTGTAATTTCACGAATGACAACAGATAAGTTATTTACACTTAATGTCAACTTACTTCCCTACGCGCCACTTTTGGTAAGTACCTAAATGGTTAGATGATCGTTTTCAATTGAAACAACATATGCCCTAGTTTTCAACGGTATAGACAAATTACCATATGTGGAAATCTTTCTAATAGTAATTGTGAGAAATTGCAATTCATTTCAGATTTTGCCAAAAATATGCATTTAAATATATTTTGCTATGAATTTTCCAAGGTGGCTTGTAATTGCTTTCAATTTTATTATCGGTGTGAAATTTTAAGAAAATTCAGTCGAATCAGTGTAGATTTTTTATACACGAAGATTTTTAACATTAATGTCTCCTTTAAAGCTTTAAACTCATATGAGTAGTATAGGTACTATTTCATCTAACTACCCCACCTAAAAATAGGCAAACCTACGCAAAAATGTCCTATGTAAGGGATGAAATACCTTTCGTTTGATACCAGTCGTGCATATATCACTTGCAGTTATTTTAAATTCGAATTAGGTGGCAACCTGTGAACACATCTAATGACTGTTGACAAAGCGTTCCCGAGATCGTTCGCTATACATACAAATATACAAATTACAAGAAATTGCTCGTGAAAGTTATAAGATACCTATTTTTTAAAATATCGAAAATATGAATGATCGAAGCACAAAAACTTAGCAAAAACTGCAAAAATCTGAGTGATGATGACTTTTGTATATGAGTGTAGATATCAGGTGTGTTTGTAATGAAAAATGTTAAGGTCACTATTTATCATTACTTAAAAAGTTGACTTAACAATCGTGCCCGCCGCCCCCATCCCAAATTTGTGCTGGATCCGCCCCTGCCAGCGCAGGGTAGTATTTCCGATGACCAGCTCCATTAAGTTTACCACCCCGACCACTCGAACACGTTTCAAATATTATCACATTAGTCACTTCAACACTTTTTTCACATATTCTAATGAATTGTTATACCTATTTAAGAACGGAGTTATGCAAGTTTAAAATCGATCTATGAATGCAGTGAAAGTGAGACAATCAGATCGTTCTCCCAGTATAAATTGTATTATAACTAAATCCTTACATAAGTGCATCAGGATCTTTTCGTTGACAGTATAAAAAACACAAGTACATTTGAACATTACAAGGTATTTTCTAAATGATTCCGGCGTTTCATCTCTCACCGAGTTTAACGATAGTTTTATTGGTATAAGCGAGTTAAAAATTTCAGCACCTTTTCTAATATCCTTTTCAGCTGATGCGCAACTAAAAATTTCCTTCCAGAAAATTTATGACGCATCGTATTGGGCACATGCAGATTACAATCTTTAGATATGGCGCATTTACAGCGCCAACTTCTGACAACTTCACAAAACGTGTAAAACCAACGTCCGTAGATAAATTGGTTTGTCATCATATCGGGTAAGTAAGAGCATCCTTTGAATTTACTTGAGGCTGATAATAATCGTGCAGTTGGTATAATGGAAGTAGACGTATTGCAATTGACTATAATTGTCCAATATGTCGAATACCAGCGGCATAACCACACTAAAATTAAAATTTTAACCTACATTAAAACAGAATTGCAATTTAAATTCAGACAAACAATTAAAGGGTGTCTAAGTTCGGTGTGTACCGACTTTATATACCCAGCGTGAGCTTAAATTGTAGATTTCATTCAGATACATTACTTTTTCTACATAACCGTGGCACCGGCCCGTTTAAAAGAAAATGTCTCCATTTCCTCTTAATAAACTTGATAGTGAAATATCATTTGATTCAACTATTTTTTGCTAAGTTATAATTTTTATTTTCGACTACGACTTTTTAAAAATTCTTTATATAAAAGTGGGCGTGGTCTTTAACAGACCTACATACATTTTTCATGAAATATTTTCTTGCAAAAATTTTTGTGTGCCAATTTTAATTACGATCCGTTAATTTTTACTTCGAGTTTATGGCTCCCGAAAATAGAAAATTGCATAGTCATAAAAGTGGGCGGTGCCACGCCCATTTTTTAAAATTTTGAAGTTTTTCCTATTTATTGTTATAAATCCCTTGGGGAAATTAAATACCATTGATAAAAAAAAAAAAATACAAGCTCTTTTTTGCAAAGATATACCTTATTTATACTCGTCCACTATACCTTTAAAAATCTTTTATATAAAAGTGGGCGTGGTCTTTAACCGATTTTCCTCAAGCGTTCCTTATAGTAAAGGCAATCTCTTCTTCCGAATTTTATTACGATAGGTTTAACGATTTTTGATTAATATATTTGTAAAAATTGATATTTATCACAAGTGGGCGGTGACACGCCCATTTTACAAATTTTTTTCAAATTTTATACTCAAGATTCTCAATCGCAGTTCACACTACGAAAGGTTTACGCCGATCAAACTTTATCGGCGGCAGCGGCGTAGGCTCTATATATTACCGCGGCAGCGGCGTGTCGGCGGTCTTTGGAATTGTAATGCTGCGTCCTGCTGAAAGAAATAGAGATACAATAAAATAGTCCCACATACTTTTGTCTGCATATCTCTTGCAAAGCGTAGTCTCACCCTAGGGTTAACTCCTAATAATCGTCGCGAACCCAATTTCTTTAATAACAATTTGTGGCTCTTGGCGGGCACACGCACAAAGGCGACTTACGGTTGCTATTGATGATCTATTAATATCATGACTATCTCGTAGCACAGGGCTCCTCCAGTGTTTTCGCCTGTTATTTAAGAGCTACAATTCCCGATGTGCGACACAGCAAGCAATCCGCTACAACACAGTCCGCTACCACGCTCTACCCTCACACCATATGCCATACAGAAGCTATAGACTGCGAACTTCGTGAACTCATAAAAACCTTCTTCACTTCACTTTCCTAGAAGCTCGAGGTGTAGGCCAAAAAACCGAAAAAAAAGACTTTTCAACGGGCACCAGAGAAACGCCATGAAACTGTTTAGGGAGTGACTATTCGGCAAGGATGCCAGCTTCGAATCATAAAGCAATCTAAGTGGAGTCATTGCGTAATGGGTGAAATCGTATATCATTCCTCTGCGCATCTGCATGATGTATAATTTTTACAAATAGGCAAGGACCTGCATCACGCAATTTTTAAATGTAGACCAAAGGTTTGCAGACTATGTGTTCACAACAATTGATTTCATAGTCTTCCTTAAATCGAAACGTTATTTAGAATGGAAGTCGACCGCTTTTTAATTTGAAATGTTTACTGCTGTTTTAACAACCTTATGATATAACAGCCATTTATGCAATGACCGCTAGCTCAGTGTTCAGACTATTTCGAATGTCCACTCCTTTTATGTAGTATCAAATCACGGTCATTAGTATTCGACTGTCTTCGGAAAGCTTATTGCTTCACCATTGAGTGTTCTTGCGAAGACAAAGCCCACCTGTAAATATATGTGCCTACGATTATTCACATTTGTAAAGAGCCGTAACGTGTAGTTTGGATATTTAAACTTGGTGATAGGCTGATAATCAATGTAATTCACATCCAAACAGTAACTAGTCTTTGATAGGACCGCCAACTTAGAAATGTTTAAACCGGGATACTTTGGGTGTTTGAAGGCTGAAGTGTGAAAATCAAAATTGAAATTTCCAGACGCTATGTATAATATACGCAAATAACAACAGATGTTTGAATGTAAGCACCAAGCGATTTGTCAAACCCGTTCTCAACATACATAACATATATCCTCAATTTATTCTTAGTATGAGGTAATAATCATTCATGACTAGCTTATGACCTAAGAACCTTGCTAAAGGAGTTTGCATCACTGATTTTCGATTATTCTTTCAGCCAATCGTCAAAATATAATATTTTTAAAAAAAAACGGCACCTTTTTTGGGTATTTTGGTTTTTTTTCACACACTTGAGGACAATTTGAAACAATTTGAACGCCCTTGGGTCATTTTATTTGATTCCTCTGTTCATTATTAATTTTTTTTAAAAATTATGCAAAGTGACATATACATTTATTATATAACTTTCTTTTAGTGTTTGTTTTGAATACTTGGTGAATTGGGTGATAGAAAGTCGTGTTAAAGCCGTGTGACATCGAAAACGCCTGTTTTAAATAACTTTTGAACATTTAGAACGAGTTAAATTCGCAATTAGTTTCTTATAACTGGCAGTTTATGCGCATCCGTTGATACCACTTTCGGGGGGGGGGGGGGCAAATCGACCAATTTTTCGACATGACAATAAATGTCATAAACAGTCTTAAACGAGTAGAAATATAGTACCCAGCCGACGCCGCCGCCGCCGCCCGCACCGATATTTTGACTTTCGGCGCGTATATCTCTAGTTCACACGTCAAATTCAACATTCTACAGGTGTATTATTTACTAAATAATCAGTTTTTTGTGTTTTCCAAATGTTATATTATATATCATAAAGTGGTGGCGTGTTTATAATCCCGATTCGCTCATTTTCAATACCGACTCTCATTCTGGCCTAGATAGCTGCGTGTACCAAATTTGGTTAAGAATACTCAATAGTGTGACTCAAGTTATCGCCGTGTTAAACGGACAGACGGACGGACATGGGCTCAATCAAAACATTTTTTCATACTGATGTTTTTGATATTTGGAAGTCTATATCTATCTCGATTCCTTTATCCATCAAAGTTATATACTCTGTGTGCAAGCACGCTTGAGATACAGATCATACTGAAGCAATAATTGCCACTACATAACATTGCTAATATCATCGCGTGAGGTGGACCTGCTAAGAAACCTTTTCTTAAAAAACAATGGCTTTATGTGTGCAGTTTTTTCATAGAGGAGGACTATTCATCAACCTCGGTCTAACAGGACATCAAATATTGTCCACTACGCAAAGTAAAATCACTTTATGAAGAGTCAATTCATGAAAAATTCAATAAGTTTTTGCTGCCCTGCACATTTTGACATGCTATAATTAGCTTCACTTGTATGTATTTGTACGAATTTTATGAAAATTCCGCTTATTTTGCAACCTTCTACTAACGTTCGTAATCGTTTAACTTTTAATAAATAAACCTCCACAATATTCAAATAATAACAAAATGGTCCTTTATTAGACTACTTGAGAGTACTTCACAATAACACAACCAAATGCGTGCTTTAATCAAAAGCTCTTAGTCATGCTCAGCTTGCGCTGCTTTATACTCTCAGTTTCTCGTATCAACCCTTTCTCCTAGGTCTAGTATTTCTCAAAACTCCAATGGTTGGTTTACCTCCATCTACCTGTATAATGTGTTTTGTTAGCCATCTGCGTGTTGTAAATAAATGTGCGTACTAACTTCAGTCTGATGAATTCATATGTTTGCGCACGGTATCTCTCGTTGCCTTGTATGTATGTGAGCTTGCTTTATTGTTGTTTGCCTTTATTTAATAACCGTATAATGTTTAAAAATTTTCTACAACTCTCAGTCAAATGTCCCCTAAAATTATTATCCAAAATTCATCTTATTTTTAAATGATTGAACCATTTATTGCTGAGTCGATCTCACATCCATGCCGTTGTCAGCCGCTAGCCATACCGAAATACTTCTCTTGTTCAACCAATGAAACTAGTTGGCGACATGTGCATGGATACGATTTTTCTGAAAATACTGTTGGCCGAGAAAGACCAGCTCGCACTTAAAAGCTTTTTCCAAACTTTGGAGTATACGCGATGTTTCTAGTAATTCTGTCATAAGTAGTGCCAATTCCCTATAATTGATCTTTGCAGGGCCCTGTTTATCACCGCTGCTCCTTTCTCTAACATACACAAGTAGCTGGTGTGTGTAGTACCACTCCACAATCGTATGAAGCGGTTTATATTTAAAGGTAAATTTAGTACACATCAAATAAGCCTTATAATACGCCATAATTTTTTATTTGAAACTTAACTTTCATTCCAGAATCTACTGTCATTCCGACATTTCTCGCTTCTGAGCAATTTTTATCTTTCCTACACATTGAGCGGGAGTCAAGTGTTCCGCGCCAAGTCAACTGCATCTGGAAATGAATTTTTAGAGAATATTTTCATGCTGTTTCCTTTCTTGGTAATGCGCGATAACCTCCGAAGAGATCTAAGGCCTGCTTCTCTCTCCAATTTTGCACGTCGTGCTCCTCTTGATTTTCCCGACAAATTGGCCGGATATTGGCACTCCTGGTTTTTATGACCGACTCCGAACGGCATTGCAAGCAGTGACTTTTATCACTGAGAGCTTTTCATGGCAGGAATACACCCGTCGCGCTTGCCAAACCACTGGCGAGGGGCGACCCCGCTTAGAAAAATTTTCTTCTAATTGAAAAAACTTATTTCTAAAATTTTGAATTTAAGGCTTATTGCCCGGTGTGCGAACCCAGGGCATACGGTGTGGCAGGCGGAGCACGCTACCATCAACACAACGGTGGCCGCCAAATTGATAATGGTCCGAAATTTGAATAATTGAATATTCAACT
>JARSSU010026053.1:0-22678 GCA_029619165.1 Eurosta solidaginis
CGTTGGATTTGACCTCAGCTCTCGGGTATCATGGTTGCAGCAGGCATGGTATTAAAACGTAGTCCTATTAAGGTTTAAAAGCAGTTTCAACTTTTGAATAAGATAAATAAAATAGAATTTGAAATTGTTTTCTACATGATGACGGTTTCAAGTGGTAACTAGCTGGTTTATTTGGCGAACAGCGATTATAGGGTCGCCGTCAGTCCGTCTACCTTTTTTTGCAGTATTGTCGCAGAGCGGAGGCTCTGAAATATAGATGAGCGTCGTGTACGCTCCTGTCGGAGCACTAGGCGGGCGCGCGCAAATAAATCAAGAAGAGAAATCTTGTATGATGACTGCCACAAGCACAGGCCGCTGGTGACAAGGGATGACGGAAATGGTTCCAATATACATCAATTATCCCCCTGTCGGAAAATGTTTTGTTGACACACAAAATCTACATTCCCATTTCCAGTGTAAATAAAAATATCAGTCAGATATAAGATGCGTCAAGCCATAGGAAATGGTGAAGTATTAATTGCCAACATGCGAAACGCGTCACTTCGGTATGAGACTAGTCACTGTAATGAAGAAAAGTGTAATGAATTTCGAAAGAAAGCGTCACTTGTGCTTGGATAGCAATTGTAAATGAGAATAGTGAATTGTAAATGCGCGAGCGTCATTATGGAGATGAGATGAGATTCAATTGCAAATGCGTAGGCGCGTCACATGTGAAATGTGAATAGTCTCTATGTAATGAGAATACGTCATTGAAAATTAGAAAGCGTCAAATGAAATTTCGTATGGTGTCAAATGTAAATGCGAATAGTCAACAGTAACATGCGGAAGTCTCATATTGAAATGAGAATAGTCGGTCATGGTAAATGCGAAAGCATCAAGCGAAAATGCGAACTCGTCATTGTAACTTGTAGAATAGTGTGTGCCAATAAGAAAAGTGATTGTAAATGCGAAAGACTGTCTTTGGAAATAATACTAGTCAATTGGTAAATAAGGAAGGCGTCATATGGAATGAGAAAAATCACATTTTAAATGAAAGTTCACAAGGCGAACATTGTAATTGAGAATAGTCACTTCTAAATGAGAATAGTCAATTGTAATGCATCGTCATATGTGTAAATGCCTATTCTCATATCGAAGTGATGGCTTCGCATTCGCAATTGACATTCTCATTGCCATATAAGCTTTCGTATTTAAACTCGCGACGCTTTCTAGTTACAACTGACTATCTCATTAGAATTACAATCTTATTTTCAAATTACACTTTCTCATTTGCAAGTAACAATAGTACTCAGTTCAAATGACGCTTCTCCATAAAGTACTAGTTACTCACTTGTCCAAATGACGCTTTCCTCATTTACACTGGGAGATGGCGAACGAATGTTCTAATGTTTATTTTTCGGATTTATTTTAGAATTTGTTTACATCGCCGTACTTCGGCAACCAACTAACACTATTATTCCAATTATAAAACCACACATGAGAAACAGTAATTTTAATCTGTCGTCGTAAGTAATACACTCTATACGTCACATTAAAAATTATAGGACGGGGCTGTTAGTGCTTGTGGCCACTGAAGTAGGCTCAGTTAATGTTGCTTACTTGCTTGATTGTATGGCCAGAAACACGCGCAACTTTATATACAAATCCTCTCACTGAATGCATATTTTAAATGATAAATGTAATGCGGACGAATTTACAAGTGTAACTTTCTGTATCAAGACAAGAAACAATTGCAGATATTGCGAGCATTTGTCAGTATTCCACGCTTAGTGGATTGGTGTGAGTATGGTACTATATAGCGAACGTCCAATGGTGGAATGTAAATCGTATAAACGCTGTGAAAAATTATTATACAAAGAATATATATATGGAAAGAACTGCAAATATTTCTGTACAAATGTGTATTAATATCCATTTTGTGTCATTGTGGCATTAGCTAGGATAGGAGCGTGTTTGGACAACGAGTCAAACAACATACATATAATTAACAGATTACATAATGCCATAGTAGGCAGTGCGAGAGATGTTTCATGTCGATTGAAGCGTTTTCTGCTATCTATTTGCATTTGTATCCCAGGCCATTGATGCGCGACAGTATTCATTGTTTTTCATTACGACTGCTCGTTTGGTCTGGCTGGTTGCGGAGATTTGGTCATCCTGCCTCATTGGCGGTACCAGCAGCGCGCATCATCTTACCGTGTGGCTGATAGTAGGCGCGTTGATTTTGCAGATTGGAATCGCTGTACATTGCGTTCGCGCCGTGAAATGTGAAAATCTTAATCTAAACTGATTTGTGGCACCACACTAACCGACTGCCGCACTCGTAATACATATGCATATACCTGTATGTATGTATGTGTGTAGTAGCAATCAAGGCGCTCTCCACAATTTCATGCATATGCCGAATATATTTTTTACATTCAACCCCACTGCTTATGGCTAAAATATGGTGGTATGTGTTTGTCGGCTCGTGTGGGTGTGGTGTTCTGTAGGCTCTCACTCTTTTTTACACAGTTAATGAACCATTCAAATAAAGTATGTTGAGTATTTTGTTCGTAGTACTGCAATCTTTTCTCTCTATAACAATCAGCATAAACACTGCCACGGCTTGTTGCATATGAATGCCAAAAATGTGTCTGATAACCTACGTGCACGTTGTGTGGTACTTACGTATGGTGGTTTGCGCGTATACAGGGTGTCTGGGCATGCTATGTCGGGGCGCTAAAATATAAAGGGGTAGAGCTACGAAAATGGATTACGAAAACAGATTTAGCCACTGGCAGACTCCTAGTTGCATTGGAACTGCACCTTGAATACTCGTAGTGCTTGGAATGAGTATCCCTGAGATTTTTGGTAGGGTCAGCGAGAGTTTGAATTTTTGGTAGTCATCTTTTTCGCGTTGGCCGTTAAACCAACGTCACTTTCGCAGACATTTATGTCCGCTGCGCTTGCTACAGCAGAGAGTCGATCGTTAGCATGTTTTTGCAACATATAATGACTGAAATAGCATTTGCTATGCATAGCCGCTCGTGAGTTGATTGATCTCATATTTGCATCGTCTAAGCAGTTGGTTGTGGTTGCATGCTAACGCAGAAAGATCTATTCGCAGCTGGTGTAGTACTATGTAGAGGCCAGTACAAGAGTACACAAATAGGAGCAGAGATGAAATTAGGTACAGTTGCACCCTGAGTAACATTTATGCTCTCAAGGCTCTCCTCAAGGTTAGGAAAGAAAAGGAGTTGTTATAATTTTGATATCGCTATAACAACAACAACATGAATATCAGTTAAACCTACTAATTAAACAGAGAGGGTCTGCGAACTCTAATTGGGTACTTTACGGAACACTACAATCTACGGTATCAGCTCAGTAGGTTAAATCTCTCCGATACAAAAATCTTTTTTGAGCTGTAGGATGTAAATTCCGGTTCACATTACCTTCAAATACATCGCTCTTACAAGGCAAGACTGTTTTTCTAAAAAAGTATGAAGAAATGGCGAGGCTGTTACTTTAAGAACTTTTGACGATTTGTCAAAAATAACTTAGATTCATATATTATTTATCATCAAAATTAATGGTATTTTTAAATTTCCTATATAATGACAGCGATGCCATAAACACGCCTATTATGTTTTAAATTTATTGGGTAGTACTAGTGACTCTTTTGTTGTTATTCACCAAAATATACGCATTCTTCGGCAAAATTTTGATCTTTTGGTCTGTCATTTTGAGTTGTTTAAAACAAACCCGATTTAATTTTTGTTTCTGAAATATGGATATACTCTCATGAAATACGAGACTTTACGATACCTGGCTATACTTTTTTTGCTAACACTAATGACCAATATTCTGCAGGTGGTGTTGGAGTTTTTGTTCGAAATATTTACGAGTGTGAATATGTCGAGTATAACATTACAAGCGCAGATATATTAAAGATCTCCTTAATCATATCTGACAAAGTTTTTAATATCATGTGTGTCTATAGATTACATTCGGTTTCTGCACAGACATTTTTGGAAGAGTTTTCAACTCTTCTTTGTAGCGAGAATTCAGGCATTTCATTATTTTAGGTGACTTTAATTTGGATATCCTCAGACTGAGTGATACAACTGATAACTACCTAACGCTTATGGCTAATCATGGTTTAACATCTTTCTTAAATGTAACTACTCGTAGTGTTTCTGGAAGCTGCATCGACCATGTTTTTGGTCGCAGCAGCTGTAGTACTTTTAAAAATATTTCCGGCATAAACCTTGACTTTAAAATTACAGATCATACTAGGACTGGTATAGTAATAAATATTGCATGGAAAAAAGCATAAATAGAAGTAACACGAGTTCAAAATTAACCAAGATTAATTTCGGTTTGCTTAATCAAAGCTTACGGTTTGAGTCCTGGGGCAAAGTTTTTGCTGAGAAAGACGTATCCAATGCATACCAAATTTTTTTAAATACTTTTATAAGCCACATTCAGGCTGCAACCCTTCTCCGTCACTTCACCTAGATCTGATATAAGGTTAAAGCCTTGGATAAGTAAGCAGTTGATGAAAAAGATTCGACTTAAAAACAAGCTTGGAAGAAAGAGCACTAAAAATCTATACAACTACTTATACATACGAACTTTCAATGAATAACTCAGATATTTCAAATTTAGGCAGTAGCTTTTTCTTTGAACCTTTTACTGGCACTGAATTACTGAAGGTAGTAAAATCGTTGGACAACTCCAGATCTTGTGGCTCTGATGGTGTTTCAAATCAGGTTTTGAAAAAAGTCGCTTTAAATTTGGTTGACATTTTAATTTATTTGTTTAACAAAAGCGTGTACTCTGGAACTTTTCCTACTGATTTAAAATGTGCTGTTGTCATTCCTTTATATAAAAAGGGGAACAAAAAGATGTAAACAATTACCGACCAATCTCTTTACTTTCTTCTATTTCCAAAACTTTTGAAAAGCTTGTTAAAAGTAGAATTCTTTCTTTTCTTAACAACAAACATTTTTTCAGCTCGATGCAATACGGATTTAGATCTGGACTCTCAACAGAAGATGCCCTGCTGAGCTTTTGTTCCGTTATTTATGGCGAGTTAGACAAAAAGCAGAACTGTGCTGGCCTGTTTATTGATATCACGAAAGCATTTGATATGGTTGATCACCAAATACTGTTAGATAAATTGTATTGCATAGGCTTTCGTGGCTTTATGTACAATTGGCTCAAATCATATTTATCAGGAAGAGTGCAGAAAGTAAGGTTGGCAATTGTTTAAGCAATTCTGTGACAACTACCTTAGGAGTACCCCAAGGGTCTGTTCTAGGTCCAATACTGTTCCTTGTTTATTCGAATTCTTTATTTTCTTTGCCGTTCTATGGCAAGGTTACCGCTTTTGCAGACGACCTTGCTATAGCCTATAGTTCATCGAACTATCTGGATTAGGTAGCAGGCGTCAACTTCGATGCTCATTTGTTGAGAGTGTGGTTTGCTAAACATAAACTGATCGTCAGCAATAAAACTAAACTGATGTATTTCAATTTACATCCAAGAACCTCACCTGATATTGCCATTATATTCCACGCCAGTGACTGCAGACGTTTCTCCCTTAGCAATATGTCGTGCTCTGGTACATCGTTTAATCATGAAACAAATTGTAGCGATAAGTGTTTCCCAATTGAAAGAGTTGATACCTACCAATATCTGGGTGTTTCTGTGGACCAATCCTTAAGTTGGTCAACACATATTTCTCGCCTGAAGGCATACATGCGATCTACTGTGCGCTATTTTTATAGTCTAAGGAGTATATGTTCAAGCGCAACGCTGAAGATGCTTTATTACGCTTTGGTTCACTCTAAGCTTCAATATGGCATATGCTGCTGGGGTGGTGCGTCTACAGTAAAATCCAGAAACTTCTTACTATTCAAAAATGTGTCATAAGGAAAATATGTAATGTGGACCGTTTCCACCACAGCATGGAGTTGTTTAGAGAGCTGAAAATTCTTCCAGTAAAACACATGTTACTATTACAAGACTTTAAAAATATTCTTTATTCGTTGTGGGTATTTACACAGCCTAGTCACGGATAATTATAATTTGAGGCAAAACTCACTCGGACTTGTTGTTGTTCCCACATCTCGTACTACCCATTATAATAACTTTTTTACTATCGTATCTTGTAAAGCTTTCAATACGCTACCTGCGTCTATACGTGTCATTAGAAATATGCGCGAATTTTTAAAACATATCAAATCATTTTTATTAGAGCAGTCACACGACGACATCAAAACTTTGCTGAATTCTACCACTTAGTAATTTAATTTCAACATTTTTATTTTCTATTGTTATACTTTTATACATTTTGTAACTTTAACTTCAACTTATTAACTATTTTCACCCCACACACATTTGTATATATTTATTAATTTTTTTGAGATGGCATTCAAAACTAAAGTTTTAGATAACTTTACAGAATGCCTACTTTTCTTTCAATTTCAATGTATTATTTAAGTGGCAATTTTATATATGTAAACATGTAAAAAATTATTTTGATTTGAAAGAAAATGAATAAATCTCAATCTAATCTAATCTAATGAAAATATATATTTTTAAACTTGCAAACAAACTACATAAAATTTCTTTGACGTTTTCTTATTAAAACTATACTGCTCTTGAATGAACAAATTTTGAATAGTAGGTTTTCTTTAAATAGATAAATTGCGGCACTTTGCATTGGGATGAAAACCACTTCCCGAAGTACAGGTCGTGAAAAGGTGAAACGACTTCAGTTGTTGTTACTTACAGGAATGGCGAACAGTTAATAGGAGCTCCAAAATTATATGCTGCAACAGGCTCGGAAGTAGCTGATACGTTGTATGAACTGTTTAAAACAGGCATTATAAAAGGTGAAAATTGCAAAAACATCGACAAAAATAGTTTTAAAGATTTGCTACAAATAACGATTGAAATTACTTTTAAGCGATAGCAAAGATACTATTTTAAAAACCCCTCTAAGGAATAGTTGAAAAAGAAATCAGTAAGAGATGACTATAGGGAATTATTGGAATTAACGTCTATATGTTTAGGAGCAAGTGATGGCATAAAGTTTCGTGTACCAAAGCCCACACATCATGCTCGGTGGATGTCTATAGCATTGTATTGCTTAAAAATCTATTTATTTCGTGAACAATTTAACCTAACGGAGTATGAAGAGAATTCGATAGCTTTGGTTTTACTGTACCAATCCTCATAGAGCACCTCTTCAAGACTTATTTTTATTAAAGAAATCTATAAATACAGAAATGTTAATAAAAAAATATCTGACTGACATTGCAATAAAAAAGTTTTGTAACCACCTATCGTACACGTCAGCAGAATGTATTGCATTGGCATTGTTCGATGATGACGTCTCTTGTACCATGAAGAAAAACATTGTGAAAAAAACCAAAAGCTAGACAACTGCGACAACTACGCATCACCCTTATGGTCGCCAAGCCTAAAAATTACCCACTGGAAGAAACTACAGGCCTGCCAAAATACTGCTCTCAGAATCGCCACGGGCTGTCTTCTTATGTCCCCAGAACACCATCTGTATAATGAGGCGAGATACTCCCCATCAGGGAGAGAAATGCGATGCTGACCAAACAGTTCCTGTTGAATACCCAGAAACCTGAGCATCCCAACAGACATCTGATTGAAGAAAACCAGCACCACCTAGGGCTTAAGGAGTCATCTCCGTAAGCATTTTGAGGAAATACGGCACCTAAGAACTCCATAAACAGGCGTCGGACCTTTATGCCGGGAATTGCCTGGTGAATCCAGTACTTAAAGAAAAGTATCCAAAACTCGCGAAAGAGGAACGCATACTCCCCAGGGAAACGCGTGTCACTCTTGCTCAACTTCGTTATGGATACTATAACAGGTTAAACCCTTAGCTATCCAGAATCAACCCCGACATAGAAAATGTATGCCCCGCTTGCAATGTGTCCCCACATGACACCAACCATCTCTTTAATTGTAATGTGGAACCAACGCTTCTAACACCCCTTTCCTTATGGTCCACCCCTGTTGAAACGGCAAGTTTCCTTGGACTCCCGTTAGAGGATATTGATGACAATTTGTGATCGGTCGCGGCTGTTAGGTGGGGCGAAGCATTGCTACAACAACAACAACAAGGAATCCGAAAATTTAAAGAGGTTACATTTATGGCCCAGTGAAATCAATAAATTCATAGAAAAAGAACTACACGATTTTGTAACAGGAAATACAATTGATTTTTTTGGTCGGTTTGGGACATCATCTCAATTTCTGGAGGTAGATCCACTATACTGGGGGGATACAGGAACCTAAAAAAAGCTACGGATATTGTTATAAATATAAAAGTAGTTAACGACACAGCAGAACGGGGAGTAAAGCTTATGGAAGAATATAATATAATACTTACAAATGACGAACAAGAAAAACAATATTTTTTACAAGTTGTAACTGATTACAAAAAACAATTTGAATCACATAATAAATCATCATTAATTAGATCCTAGGAAATAATATCATATTATATATGTGTGTGTCAGCTAAATTTTCACAAGATAAATGTATACGTTTTAAAAATGTATTTTCAAAAAAATTTATAATTAAAAAAAATTTAAACAAACTCATTTACGTATACTCATTACATACACATTGTTGAAGTAATGACACCGTGTTTAAGGCATAATTTATTTTATAACTTTATTATTGTTTGACAAATTTTTTGTTTTAGATTTATTTGAAAATCAAATATCTCTAGAACTTACTAATAATACGGTAAATTACGTTTCGCCCATAACAAATGAAGTAGGGTTGACCAAATTTAAGATATTGTAAAAATTCGTAATTTTTCAGGACTTCAAGCTCTTTGCGCCACCTCTAACCCTTTTTCGATTGACCTAAAACTTTGTATATTCTAGTTTTTAGGCTATTCGCATACTTCTGGGGAGTGAGATCGAGAATCGGAACACTTTGGAAAATAAGGGCCACCCTAATGTATATACGTGTAAAACCAACACAGCTAATGTCTTCAATTCGAATTGATTCTGTTTCAATCATAACCTTCCAAGATTTAACTCTACTCTATTTCATCCTCTTTGATAAGCAGCTCTCCGTGTATTTAAGGGTGTTAAAAAATAAATAAATGTAAGGCGCGATAACCTCCGAAGAGATCTAAGGCCGAGCTTCTCTTCCAATTTGCGTCGTGCTCCTCTTGATTTTTCCCTACAAATTGGCCGGACGGGACCTACATGTTTTATGCCGACTCAGAACGGCATCTGCAAGGCAGATGAGTTTTCACTGAGAGCTTTTCATGGCAGAAATACAATCGGAGCGCTTGCCGAGGGGCGACCCCGCTTAGAAAAATTTTTTCTAATTGAAAAATCTTATTTCTAAAATTTGATGTTGCTTTGCCCGGGAGTTGAACCCAGGGCATACGGTGTGATAGGCGGAGCACGCTACCATCACACCACGGTGGTGTTAGTCACAATAGAAATCTCTTCGAAATTATATACATAAATCATTAAAATACAGCAAAAAGTGAATATTGAATAAATTTAATATAATCCTTTTATCATCCTTTCATACTTGGCGCTTTTGCTTTGCCAATTCTTAATTACGCATATTTTACACTCTGTAAATTAAAATGAGAAACAAATTTGTGAAGGGAATAAAGTGAAAAACAGATGTAATAATAAAATAAGTAAATAATAATCCTGCACTAACTAAATATCATTATGAATGTGTCAAACCAACGCTTTTTGCATATCCTTTTCGCCCATTTCCTTTATGTCTGCGTTTAAAAGGCACCAACACATACAAGCGCACAATAAAAACATCATATTTACATTAGTATTAGTATTTATAAAATATTTAAAAAATTATGAAAGCGAAGAATGCAAACAATGGCCTGTCTGGGCCGATATTTTTTTTTAAATGGACGTCTACGTCAACGCAAGTGCAATTTATGCCCCTCGCTCCTCTAACTTCACAGCAAATATTTTTTACATGATAAAAAATCTGTTGCTCAATTTTAAACCATGCTTCGCTTTAAGCAATTTTTCAACTTTCTTGCAATAAGTTGGAAACATCTCAATTTTCCATACCGTTTTTTATTTTTTATTTTTTTTTCGTTTTCATTTTGATCTAAAAATTGTTTTGTAACAAAACCAAAATATTTAAAAATTCTATAAATTGACTGCTGAAATATCATCCTATCTCGGCTGCCTTTTTGAAAACGCCCCATCCCAGAAAAATTTAAAATAACGCCCTATTTCAGAATGCCGTTTCTTAAGTTTTTTAAAGTTTTTTGAGATACAAATAGAATTTTGCTTACACTTCCGGTTTTAAAATAAAACCAAAAGTTCAAACTTGCTGCTTAAAATCTAAATATAAAAAATATCATTTGTGAAAAGTTCTGTGTGAATATCAATCAATATGAGCGGACTTCGATACAATTTTGAAGGCAATGTAACTATATCGTATATTCTTAAACTATTTTGAGACTACTTCGGCACGGTTTCGTCAAAGTTTCGGCATGACTTCAAGATTATTTCGTTACTATATCAGTACCAAAATTTAAATTGCACCGAGTTGGTGCTGAAATAGTTTCGAAATGATTCCAAATATAGTCCCACAGTGTACCCAGAAGGATGCTCAAACTATGCCAAATTGTGGCGGAACAATCTCGAAATGATTTTGAAGTTTTTGTGAAATGATACCTTAAATAATCCCGAAGCGTTCCTAACATTTGTTCCGAATTGCCCTCGAAACAGTCTCCAAATGATTCTGAAGAAGGCCTTTAACTGTGCCGAAGTGGGTTTGAAATAGTCCGATATGATAATAATAAACCGGAAGTCTAAGAAATTTTTCCGAATGGTTTCATGCAGTCTCGAAATGATTTGAGTCATCCCGAAAGTTCACGAAACGGTGCCGAAGTAGTCCCAAAATGGTATAAAAATATACGGTACAGTTCATATCCCTCAAAACTTTATCGCAGTCAGGCAAACCTTTACTCATGGACAAAGGTGGCACTCAATAAAAGTTAATATGCACGCGCATCCTCCCTCCCCTTAATCGAATAGCATGATGTGTCCACTTTTAATTAAATGATCTGAATATATGTCTTCTTCTAATGGGAATAAAAGATGAGTCCCTGTTTTATTGCTTAAATCGTTGAGTCCTTTTTTAAGGGAAAAAAGTTAAGTTCCGTTTTATCGCCGTCTTTTTGCCGCAAACCGATATGTTTATAAATCCTACTCCTATGTTAGGTTAGGTTGGGATAGGTGATAGCTGCCCTGGTAGGGGAAAGCTCACTTGGATAGCCTGAAGGCCTATTGTGATACCACATAAAATAACGGTGACGTAGCCGTAGCTACTTAGAGAATTGTTGTGAAGCAACGATATAGTTTCTAATGAGACTGATCTCAACCTTGTGTAAATCTCTGAAGATCCAAGTAAGCAGCGACCGAAATACTTTCGCCTAGTTCTGGCAAAAGCTGGGCAATGAAGCTTAAAGTGACTCTATGATTCCACCTCATCATCCTTCATACAGCTGCAGGAGTATGAAGTTTCCTGTATGTTGGTATGTACCGCATGGATTGCCATAGGACAGTGCCCTGTCAAAACCCCCAATGACCATTGATTCAATTGTACCGATGTGGGCTAAGAGATCCGCTGACAGTCGGCCGGAACATCACTATGGCTCTGCTATGGCTTTATCATAAAATAGTTCGATGCAATCGCAAGCGAAAGTCAGGCACACGCAGATCACCCTCGATCGCACTACAGTTGAACTCAAGGCCTTGATAGCTACTTGGCGTAGTAGCACCGAATAGCATTTCATCCACCGCAGCCTTAATTCGCTTGGAATACGTTTGCCGTAATTAGCCAATTTAAATTTACGACTTACATTTAGCTCTTGCAAAAAGACTCCCCCACCAACCTTACCGTCCAACTGCGACCCATTCTTGACAAGTTAACTGCTCCCCCGCCCTCAGATGCATTTCCCCTTCGCCATTCCTCTCTCGGGCAGAATGACTGGGGTGAAGGTTGCACAGGAAGCAGTTATCGGCACATAATAGTCCGTCCTCTCAGGGACAAAAGTCGAACCTGGTCAGAAGGCTAGAGCGTCCGAGACAGAACCCTATAGCCAATATCACGAAGCCTGACCAACTACAGGGCCGCGGCCGCTTTCCCGCAATATCTACAGGATGTATGTTCAGCATTACATCCAATGCCAAGGCAGGTGTTGTTTCTAAGAGCGCCGCTGATACCAAGTAGCGCCGTCGCTCCTATAGTAGATACATTTTTATCGCCGGTCTTTCATATGTAGCACAAAAAGTCTCAGTTTTACGGTTCAACTTTACCCGTGTATTTAAAGGCGTTTATAGCGCCAGAGGGAAGCATGACTCTCAGCTCATCGCTGTGAGCTTTAGTTCGAGGCGGTGTACCCAGTTAGCTGTTAAAGATAATGCTTTAATATAAAAGACGAAGGATGTACTTTTTTATAATAAGGCCACCCCACTACGTCCTGTATCTAAGTAAACACTCGATGAATACGAGCACGTTAGTAAAATAAGAAGTTGAAGTTGAAATAAAACACTAGCAATGGCGACGTCGAATGTGGAGACTGAAAAGGCGGTGGATTTTAATGAAAAACTTGTCGCGCCTTTCATTATTTTGGTGAAGTCAGTGACTGCAGAGGAGGTAGCAAACGTTTGTTGGCAAGCTGCTGTTAGTGTTATAGTTGTAGTTGTTTCTGTTAGTGCAATTTTTTGTGGTTTATCACATATTTGTTGTTGTTTTTGTTGCACATTTGCTACGGTGCCTAAGCGCTTGTGTGACGGAGGTGTCTTGCATAAATTACAAAATTTTGCAGAAAAGGCATTCGGATGCGCTAGCCAACGACGACAATAAAATGGAAGTAATTGCAACAACAACAAAAATAACATAAAATCATAAAGCCTTAATAGCATAAGCGAAAAGATCCGCAATCTTTTGTAAATAAGCTGCAACATAAGTACTGGATAGTTTATTTAAACGTCTTATAGCAACAACATCGACGCCAGTAAAATATGCGTCTTCAAAACGACTTGGTAACGCACGCTAGTGTGAACGGTAAATGTGATAACTTATGGGGAGTTTATGTAGACAGAATCCTTTATATTCTCTTGGAATATGTATACTACAGAAAACACATTCTTTGTATGTAAGCGGTTCTGCTATTTTTTTTAGTTTCGTGGAAGGAAGAAATGTTTTATGCATCGATCGGGCTATGCAAGCCTCACAGTGAGACTCTCGACGGCAGGGCTTCCCTCTTTTTTCCATTGGCTACCCGCTAAGATCTAACCTATCAAGATACGCACAGTTTTCCGTATACCGGATCGCCTGTACTATTACTCATGGTATGAAAGATGGCTATTCCATCTGACACTATAGTTAATGTTAATTAAACTTCGTAAAAAGCTGGTGCCGTCGAAGCGGCCTCAAAATATCGGTAGGGCTTGAACTATCACCGGAAGTTAACCTCGGAGTTATTTAAGACAGCAAACTGTACTTCAACATGCATGTCGAGGACAAATCCAGAAAAGCTGCTCTCTACACTTGTATAGCAGCCGTGGACAAAACGTGGGATTTAATGTCACACATTAGCTAGAGTTGTACACCGCTGTCATCAGACTCATGATATTTTGCTGTGTGTGGGTAGCATGCTCCACCCACCACACCGAGGCTCCTCGGTAGTTGAACTCCGGGCAAAGTTTCCTCAAAAATTTAGAAAAAAACTTTTTCAATTACATAAAAATTTGCTTGACCGAGGTCGCCCCTCGGCAGTTATTTTTGCCGTTCAGAGTCGGCATAAAAGGGTGGTACCGTCCCGCCAATTTGTATAGAAAACTAAACGGAGCACGACGCAAAATAGAGCGGAAGCTCGTATTGAATCTGTTCAGAGGTAAATCACGCCAAATATTTTTTTTTATTTTACGATTTGGTGGTAGGCGCTCTAAACAAACAGCACAATCAACATGATGACTAGAGTGCAGCGGTCAACCGCAATATTTATATCAAGGACACTGCCCTCGACGCCCATAAAGGCTCCAGGGGTTAGGCTCAACCCCTCCTAAATACTTATGCGGTAAACTTCGGGCGTGTTGTCATACGGTTGAACGGAATGCAGTTCTGGTCTAGAGCGACATCAGAATTAGAGAAATCTAGAGCGACGAACGAGATCCCTCTCCAAATCGAGATCCCTAGTATTCATCGATAGATCCAATTTTAATGGCAATCTGGGCAGTGGTATCTACTCAAAAGATCTTTCGCTCTCCTTAAGTATTATGTTTATGTGGCATTGTAGCGTCTTGTTGTAACAGATTGCAGACAGACACTAAAAGAACTAACCTCGCGGTGCACCACGTTTGCCCATGTCTGCGTTAAACGAGGAAGCCAGTGTCAGATGGGCACGGGAACTCACATGTGAGGTGTTTCATCAAACTTGGCCCAGTGTAAATGGGAAGCGAACTAGGTTCCTTAACAAAATCCATCGTTTTTCCTTAGGTCCATTGATAGGAGTACTAATGGGGCACTGTATGATGTGAGTACCCGGCGAATGTATGAAAATCCCAACTGAGTCGACGGCAGTCACGGTAACCTAACCTAGCCTAATGTTTACACTCCTCGGGTATGGGACTCCTGCGCTGTCTGTTCTGTAAATAAGGAATAGAGTACGTAGGTTAGGTTATGTTAAGAGGGCGTGCGTCCTCAATGAACCACTTGCTTTCCCTGCCTCTGGCTATCGAAGAACCATGAGCCCAAAAATCTGTGCCTTCTTCTATGAAGCGTCGGACATCGGCAGAGAAAGTGGAAGATCGACTCGTCTTCCTCCTCATCCTGATAGCTTCTGCAGAATGTATGAATAAATGAGGTGGGTTAAGGCAGCCAAGACAACGGAAGGTGCACAAGGGTTATTCAATAAATTAGCAACTATATGCAAGTACAAAGGCTGAAGTTAGACCAAAATACTAGATGCAGGATGAATGTAGAAAACAACTGAGTACATATGGACGCAGACTTGCTGGATATGGATGCACTAGATCTCAATTGAATCTATAAAAGGTATGTTAACCTTTTAGGAAGGGATCGTAGAATGAAAGGTTGCCCTCTTTTATTTTGCTCTGAAGGTTTCGAGAGATATGTTTACCACGACTATTCATAGAAGAGGCAACAGCACGCCTCCATGACTTACAAGGGCCCCTCATATGACCTTCGTTTAAACGTTATAGAATAGACTGCCAACGTCGAGGATGCTCGCAAGGGTGACACCTTGCACTTCAGATACTTCTCAATAACGATAATCACCTCTTGAAGAGCACTGATACCAACAATTTTGATATATTGAAGCGTATGTCTATCTCAATCCTTTAATGCTCGCACCGCACATCCTATGCACTAAGTAGTGGTTGCAGCTGGGTATAAATAGTATAACAACAATGTTGTTGTTGGTCAAGAGTTAGAGACACAAAATAAATCAACATTATTATATACATATGTATGTAAAAGAGAAAGAGCCCTACGAACACGTAGTCAAAGAAACTTATGTGGGGGCAATGCAAATGTAAAGCAGAACTGAAATTCTTCAAATAAAACGGGTATTTAAAAAAAAATTTAAAAAAGGAATTCTGGAGTGGAAAAAATGTTAAAAGAAATGGTAGGAATGCAACCGTAGTGAAGACTTGGCCAAAGTACAAATAATTCATACACTCAAATATACTGAATAAGAATGAACGAACAGGAATGGAATATTTATATGAACACTAAGGCGGGTCACAATTGTATCGTATTGAAGTAAAATTTGAAGATTTGTGTTGTTTCTATGGCGTCCAATTTAAGATTTGATGTACGCATAGAACATATGACAAATAGGAGACCTTGTGAGCTGCCTAATTTTTTTTCGGTTTAATGATATAAAATTTTTCCTAAGCTACAAATAGTTGGGCTAGAAATTAGTCGGCCACAAAACTTTTTTGTGTTTTTGATTTATAATTAAAAATTTTTTAAATTTTCAACTCTTGCAAGATATGAACACAGTATGGAACATAGACCTATACTGCTTAGACTATACTAGAAAATAATATTTAATTATTTCGCAACTTTTTTTAAAAATTTAACAAAATTTAGAATCTATATTTACACCCCACAAATAAGAATTTTGAAAAAAAACTTTGATTTTCAAAAAGTTTTTAAACTCTCAAATTTAATAAAAATAATTTTAAAAAAATTTTGAAATTTTTGAAGGCAAAAATTGTTTGACTATTAATATAAGGAAAGTTTTTACGTTTATTGCTTACATTAGACTTTTTTACTCTAAAATATAGAACAAAAATTGGAACGCGGATTAGATTTTCAAAAAAAAATTATTTAGCGCAACTTTCGAGCATTTTTTTGAATTTAAAATTATATTATTATAATTATATATAAACAAAAATTTAAATTTTTAAAACAACACAATTTGGAAAATTTTGAAAACTTGCTTTATTTAACTCTCTTAAAGGAAACTTACAAAATTGGGATGGCAGATCTTTCAAGTATCAGTATATTTTTGAACGCGATTTTTGCTGCTTAAACTTGAATTTTCGAAGCCAAAATTTCCAAACTTTTTTTTTAATTTTCGAAACTTTTTTGAACTCTCAAAAGATATAAATAGTGTTTTGAACGCACATTAATTCAACCTAGACAAAAACTTTTCGAAAAATTACTATTTTTTTACTTTTAAGAATATTAATGAGATTTGGAACATATGAAATAATACAGCTTACATTACAATTTTGAAAAAAAATTGAAATTTTTTGAAATTCTAAAACATATGAACTCAGTTTGAAATGCAGATTAGAAGTTTAATTAAAATAATGTGTGAAAAATTTAGGAATTTTATTTGAAATTTTAAAAAATATAAAGAAAACTTTAAATTTTCAAAACAAAACAAAAAAAAATTTAAATTTGAAACTTTTTTAAACTTTTAAAAGAGACTAATAAAGTTTGGAGCGTAGATTTATAATGTTAAGTCAGAAATATGCTAAAAATTTTAAACTCTTGAAAGGTGTTAGCACATTTTTACCTGCTTAAATTAGGGTTTTCGAAAAAGGATTTCCAAAAATGGTTTGAAGCACAGAACTATGCTATTTAGATTAGACTTTTCGAAACAAATTTTTAAAAAATTTCAGAACTTCTTTGAACCCTTGAAAGTTTTGAACAAACTTTGGAACATAGAATTACAAACCTAATTTTTTTTTAATCTTCCTGTTATTTGACCCACCCTAATAGTCACATTAAATATGTTTATAAATAGTTGTGTGTAGTCATAAATATGCAAATGTCCAGCAAGTGCTTGTATAATGACAAACTCCTACTTACCTATATACACACTTTGTATATCATGCATGCTCCCCCTCCCCCTCTATACAAGCCGCCTCATAGTTTATATGTTCATTCATCCATTCATTTTATTGTAAATTCTTTTCACTTTTTTTCATTTGTTATAATTTTTTTTGTTGCAATTCTTTTACAATTTTCTACCTGCTTTATTATTTGTTGTCCATCAAAGTTACATAAAATAAAATAAGAAATATGCAAAAAAGGAATAATAAAGAAATTATTCAATGGTTGAATGCGTAACCACAGCGACCAGGCGAAGGTGGCGGATGATCAAAGTTTCCATCACTGTTCACGCTTGTAAATATGCTACACGCAGCAGATGATAGATGTAAGTTGGTTCATGTAGCTGTTCAAAGGTCTAGTGAGCTCGTGGGGTAAACTAAATTTATGTCAAATGTTAATACAGTGGCTTTAAAAGTGTGTGAGGGGACAAAGATGACAGCTTTAAAAGCAGAGCGACTACAATCTCAGCAGCAGAGAGATGACTCCTCGGCCTAGATCTATGAAATTTTTAAATTTGTAATCTACTCGATTGGTCGGTGTGATGAATCTTGTTTGACTCCAAATAGCGCTAATAGCGCTCGATACCACAGCTTGTGGGTTATGTAATGAAAAACTCTTGTAAGAAGATCAAAGAGTATTCAAAATCAGCGGTGGGAATCTTGTCGCACTATGTATACTCATCTTGTTGAGCTCCTACAGTTAAAAAGATTATCAGGTATAGCATATTTGAGTTCTGGGAGGATCTCAAAAAAGTTTTCTAATAACCTTTATTCTACTTCGATAATGCGCTGGACAGTCGCACGGGAGGCTACAGTGGGGAGCTGCTCCACTCCTGGAAGAATGAAATCGCGACATGAGGTATTGTATTCTAGATCACATCCGTGCTGCGTGCGCCCTAATCATCTAGTAGACGGTGGGTAACTCAACTGCGTAATTTGAATACAAGTCTTTTATTTATCTTAAAAGAGGCTAAAGGTAGCTTTTCAACTTACTTATTATTTCCAAATGCCCTTTTAAACTCTAGCGAACTGCAGTTGCTTCCACTTTTTGTTAGCTTTGCTAGGAGATTGAGATGAGATAAGACCAAGATGAGATAAGACCATTGACAAGTCCCAGTGGTGCAAAGACCTCCTTCTCTCCTACGACATCAGGAGCCGATTCACGTCGTGCTAAGTCGGCGGCACTGCCCCTGCACCCAAATCAGAGAAACGCTACATCGACTCGTGAAATGTATGGCCCATTTTCTATAGTGACCGATTGGACCGAGCCTCCTTGCTATCGGAAAATGCCCCGCTTTGGATGCTATTTGTATACAGTTATACCTTACATGCATCCTGCATAATGAATGTCTCATATTAAAACACCGTAGATAAGCTCGAAGACTCATAGATATGAACGTGGCCGGCAGTGTTACAAAGACTACTGATTTCACACTGCAAGCCATTTTAGTTCTGTGAGTGAAAAAGGAAAGAGGATAGTATAAGTTGTTGTGACATAGAAGCCAATAACATTGAGCAGTGTACGGCCGTGCCCAATTCGTAAGTTGTGTCCAGAGACCCCGCTGCAGGGCAAAATCTTATCGCTGATGTGATTGTCCCATAGTAAGATCTCAGTTTACTTTGATCGCCTCTAAAATTCACAGCCCCAAGGAATATGACGAAGTCGCGAGAATACCTCAAATAGAAAGTGTAAGTATATTAAGTAGTAGCGTACCCTGCAGACGTTTTCCTAACCAAAAATCGGTGTGCCTGCATTAAAATATTGGCCTTCCCTTCTCGCTACTACTCTCTATCCCATACTCATCTCTTCTATTTTTTATTTCTTTTTCAAATTCTTGTCCTTCGCTTATTCCCCTTATCTCCTTAAGCTCCTCTTACTTCTCACTCCCACGCCCATTCCAACTCCCACTGCCCCTCCTTATCCTACTCCTTCGCACACGCAAACTCTCACTCAGACGTCCACTCCCAGTTCCTCTGACACACCCACTCCTGCCTCTCATATTCAAACTCTCACTCCCACTTCCAACCTCACTCAAATTCTCACTCTCAGCCTCACTCAAACTCTAACTCGCATTTCCAATCTTACTCACAGTCCCATTCAAACTCCCACCCCACTTCAATTCCCTTCCGCCTATTTCGCACATCTCAAATTTCTTGTATGTGTATGGCATCTAGGATGCAGAAAAGCACGTAAGCATTGATCAATCTATCTTCCATAGATCGAAACAAAAGTGAGGAGTATGGGCGCACAAGCAGTCTATGTGAGATCTTTATTGTCGTGCAATAATTTGTCATTTTATTATGCAAAGCACTGCACGGGAGTCTTCGTCCTTACCGTAAAATTAAAGTTATTAAAATTAGCGCCATTTCAACATTAAAGCTTTGCTGACTTTGATAAAAGTACAACAAACATAAACCTGAGCAGAATAGGAAGGTGCAGTAAATAAAAAGCATAACAGCAATAAAATTGAAATTGGTAATGTGGCGGCATGTCAAAAGGTATTTTCAACCTGCATTATTCACTACATGGGAATATATGGGAAGTTCGTATATTGATGAATACCCAATAGGAAAATTATGACGTTTATCCGAAGTCTCAACAAGTTTTTGTGGAAAAGTTGGACAGTTTGCTTTTGGAATCAATGCCTATATTAAACAAAAACAATAACCACTTGGCGTGATTAACCACCAAAGAGACTTAGGCCGAGCTTCTCCTCCAATTTGTATCTTGCACTGCCAAAGGGCGACCCCGCTTATAAAAACATTTTTCTTATTGAAAAAGCTTGTTTCTTTGATGTTGCTTAATCTGGGGCTTGAACCCGGGTCCTTCAGTATGGTAGGCGGAACACGCTACTACCACACCATGGCGACCGCCGGCTTGGTATGGAAAGCCAAATCATCAACGAGTTGTCGGTTTGTTATCGGCTTGCTGTCGCCGAGTAATGGGCTTTTATTGCTTTCTGATAGGATTGTTATCGACGAGGTACAAATGTGTCATCGATTTAATATTGAAGTTTTATGGGTCATACCACATATCGATGACACGCTGCTAACGAACTGGTTAAACTGCAAACGTGTTATCTCGCAATAATCTCGCATAGCATCTAAAAGTGTGAAAGAGTGAAAGCATTCTCTGGAAAGAATTGGGCCAGGGAGAAGCATACATCTATATTGGATCCCAGGGCATATCGGAATAGAATGGGGTTAAAAAGCGGATGAAATAGCTAAAAAGGGCGCATTCCTTGAAGCTTGCTCCGTAGACGTCCCAATTAGACTGGGCAAGATTAAGCGAAGGCGAGAAGTGCACCTGATCGACCAAGCGGGAAAGGCGTGGGTTCAAGCGCGGGGCTGTAAAATGTTGAAGATTATGTGTAGGTCTTACAACCTGAGACTAACGAAGTTGCTTCTATCATTGAGAAGAGAAGACTGTAGACTGATGACGGGTATTCTGACTGGACACTGCCTTCTGGCATCACATGCCTTTAATTTAGGCTTGGTCAGTGATAGCAGACGTAGCAAGTGAGGGTTGGAGGAGGAAACGATCGAGCATGTTTTGTGCTCGTGCCCTGCACTAACCAAGCTAAGACACCAGCTATTAGCAGTGATACAGCTGTCCGATCAAGAAGCATCAAGTGGCATAGGTCTTAGAAAGCTTCCAGTATTTGCCAAGAGGCAAATGTTTTTTGATAGAGTTTTTCAGTTTGGTCGTTAAAAAAACTTCTGGTAACACTACGGACTCCTTCAGTCTATGTGAGGTCCTCATGGACCGGCCAGTTCAACCTAACCTAACCTAATTGGTAACACTCCGATAACAAATAAAAAATCGATACATTTTAGATAACAAATAGATATATTTTCGATAACAACTTGGGGATTTTTCAATAATAAATTAATAACACGCCGATAACAAATGTGCAACTGTCTGAATACAAGTTGATAATTTTTTGTTGGCATATCGATAAATTTTCGATAAATATTCGATAACTTTTCGATTATAAATGGATAACTTATCTTTGTAGTAGCAACTCGATAACTTGTTCGTAGGTTTCGGTAACTTTTGATAACATCGCTAACTTTTGAACAATGCGATAGCTCTTCGATAATAAATATATAACAAACCTACTATAATTTGTCGATAAAAAATCAGTTACTCGTTGATAATTTTTGTTATCGCAAATTTGCAACACTTCGATAACAAATCAATACCTCGTCTATACCTCGTCGATAACACACCTATAACGAAAGAAATATGGTAGTTTTTCCTACAAGGTATTATTACATGTACTCATGTCTCTGTTTACAGCAGCAATAAGATTGGTAAAACTATAACAAATCAAGTAGCTATGTATGTAAATGTAAATACATGTGTGACGAAAGTGGGAAAAAGTCAAACGGCATGAAAAAAATATTATTGCAGCGTAGCATAAAAATTGAAGCGACAAAAAGCGACCCACCGCTGAGTTGTTGACAATCACGTGAAACTACGAATACACTCGCATGCGCTAACACATTCACACCTACGTGTATTCGCGTAAATCGAAGCGCAGTAAATTGGATTGCACAAAATGCAAAATAAATGAATGAATCGATTAGATTGCGCGCTATTCAACGGCAATATCACCCCACATACATGGTTAAATTATATTCACATAATATTTATTATAATTTTTCAATTATCAAGAAGTTTTAAGCTGAGCCTGTACGCAGCTAACTTGGCTAGTGAATGAGGCTGACCTAGTTTAATGTCAATTCAAATGAAAGAAACTAGCAATCGGCTTCATGCTGAACGCCAACTCTATCGTTGCGCCATGATTCTGTCAACGCCCGTCTGGTAGTAGCAGAGGTAAAGGGTGACCACTGAAGTGTTAGAAAAGTCTTAAAGATTAGCTTGATTCGCCCAATGGGCGTCAGTTATTGTGAAAAAAAATTATTATTTAAGTTAAACAGTTTTATTGAAAACAATACTTACATGACGTAATAATAATACTAAAAGCTAGAAAATAATTAGGTAGGTCCTAGGTACTTTTCATCACACACCTTATCAATCTAGGGCGTTGATCAGACAATTAAATAAAAGCGTTGTGCGCGTGAAATTTCTAAAAATGTGAGGCATAGCATAACCTGATTAAGGTTCAGTTGGTCTTATATATGACTATCAATAGAAATTTGATACGTCCAACGCTTTATTTAATTGTCTGATCAACGCCCTAGATTGATGAGGAGTGTGATGACTAGTACCT